>PVIH01003297.1:19721-164169 GCA_004025045.1 Sigmodon hispidus | reverse complement strand
CCATCACCATGCTCTCCACCTCCATCACCACAGCCATCACCATGCTCTCCACCTCCATCACCACAACCATCACCATGCTCTCCACCTCCATCACCACAGCCATCACCATGCTCTCCACCTCCATCACCACAGCCATCACCATGCTCTCCACCTCCATCACCACAGCCATCACCATGCTCTCCATCTCCATCACCACAGCCATCATTACTATCCTCACCACCACCACCAAAATCATCATGACCTCTATTATAATCCCCACCACCTTCACCACTACTATGATCTCAAACATCATGACAACCATAAGCCTCAACCACTGTCAATAGGCTTACTTTACAAGTGTTATCACAAACCTACCACCATCATCATTACATCCACCACAACCACCATCATCACCACCACAGCCACCACTATCATCATCATCACAGCTTCACAGCCACCACCACCATCTATGGCTTTGCTCCACAGACACCACTATGACCAGTAAGAGTCCACAGACCACCCCTTGGATCATCACCACAGCCACCATCACCATGGTCACTGTTCTCATCAACACCCACATCATCATATGTCATGACCATCTTCAATTCTATCACCATCATTGCTCTCATTCTTCTCATTCCTTTTCCCCTGCCATCATCATCATCATCCGTCAATAGTAAATCTTTTTTCCCTCAGCCTGACTCCTGTATCGAAGCCATGGCTGCTGTCAGGGCAGAATTCTATCATGGGGTACAGAGACCCTGCTTTTCAACTACCCTGAATCCCTGAACACCAGCCATACCAAAAACTTTTCATGTCCACAAGGGTCCTGTTTGCCCCTGTTCTCTTACCCAGTCAGTTCTTTGCCTAGAATGTGTCACCTTTGGGAAATGATTCAACCTGAAAGCCAGACTCCCCAGGAAGCTACAGTTCCTAGTCCAGGGAGCAAAGGCCTTTCTCTGTTTCTGGGACCAGGCCTGCCCACTTAGTCTATGAGCCCTGGCACCCAGGGTGTACACATCTTCCAGTTTATACTCTACTCCCTGCCACACACACAAGCACATACACACACACACATACAAGCACACACACACAAACACACTAGTGCATACTCACAAACACACAAGTGCACACACAAGCACATACACACAAACACACACACTCAAACACACATACACAAGCACACACACACACACACACACACACACACACACACACACACTTTCCAGACACTGTGCTTCTTGAGTGCAGGCTGCGTCCTCAGTCTGTTGTCCCTGGCACAGAGTGTGCCTCAGCAGAGGAGTTTCCAGACTGTCTAAAGAATAAATGAACACATGCTGAGTACATGTGTGTGAAGTGGCCAGCTTTCTCTGGGGATGGGAGATACAGAGGGGGGAAGCATATTGGGGAGGGGGACAGGATGGGGTCTCAGTGAGAACCCCCTTAAGCGAAGTCTGACCCCCATGCTCGCCATCAGTCAAGGAATACCAGAGCATTTCGGGGAAGTGCACTCAGGGTCACTTACCCTTTTGCCTGGTCTCTCTTCTAGGACCCCCAATTTGGGGAAAGTAGAGGAGGTGGGCCAGCATCCCCCTTGACCTTATACCCACAGTCCCCACTCAGCCGCTACCCCTTTAAGACAGGCTGCATGTGGCCTCCTCTCCGCCCATTACCCCTTTAAGGCAAGTGCAGCTTCCCTTTGCTTGGTGAAACTGTTCAGTTTTCGGACAGGACAGGGGAGGGGGGCGGGGGGGAGGGCACACCTGTTGTGGAACTTGAGAGAAGGCTTATTTATAAATGTTCAGGGCTCGGGATTCTTGTGAAGCTGATGTCCGGAGGGGAAGGTCACCAAAATGCTTGTTTATAAAAGCAACAGCAACTGGGAACACCATAAACGGGCTAAATGATGAAATTAACAAGCCATCAGAGGCGGGGCATGGCGGGGCACGGCAGGGCATGGCTGGAACTGCACTGCCATGTCAGGGTGCCACCACTGGGCAGAGCCCCAGGCTTGCCTCCAAGCCAGATCCCTCCCTGCCCAGCTGCCCTGCCTGCCCCCCAAACTCCAGCAAGCCCCAATACCACCCCTACCCCATGCCTGTTTTTACTCCTTGGAACAAGCTGTTTCTTTATTACCACCAATGTGGCCAATTCTATGTCCCCTCATGGCCCCCAAATGTACCGTGTTAACGCTAGATTGGGGGCATATTTTAACTTTAGCTCTCAGTAGCCAGAACTAACTCTCTAGCCTGCCCAGGGAGGGGCTGGGGCCCCCAGGAAATGACACAAGACAGGCGTTTCCCCCACACACACCTCCTCCCAGAACTCTGTCCAATTCCTGGTTTCAGGAAAGCTGTGTCTTCCTTGGGTGACTGATGGCTGAACAGGTGGCTTCTGGGTAGAGAGTGTCAAGTGAGCAACAGTGAGAAGTAGCCCTTTTATGGCTCACTTTCCCTGCCTGCCCGGCCTTGGCCTTGGCTGCTCACAGCTCTGGGAGCCTCCCTTTGATGAGGGCCTGGCTGCCCACCACCGGACCCTACTGCAGCTTGTGGTCCAGCAGTAACAAGGCTGCAAGAGATCCAGAAGAACATGGGGACGGTTGAGGGGGAAACTGAGCCCTGCCCTCCTCCACATACTGACGCAATGCACACACTGCGCTGTGATCACAGACACAGGGGAACAGTCAAATAAGGGCTCCTGTCCTAGATGCTCTGTCTCCCAACCCTCCACCTGGATTAACAAACACTGGCTAACTACACTTGAAGGGACCCTCCAACCTGGGCCCCACATTCCCTCCCTCCCCGACATCTCCTGCGTGTGTGTGTGTGTGTGTGTGTGTGTGTGTGTGTGTGTGTGTGTGTGTAAATGAGGTGGCATGGTACCCCACTTCTTTACAGCAGCAATCCCTGTGGGTCCTGCTTCCTAGAGCTTCTGTTAGCATCCTCCTCTTCCTCCCTTTCTCTGAATCAACTACTGTCTCTCTACCTCCCCCTGGGCCCTCCCGTTCCCTCTAACTCACCCCTCCCTGGCTCTGCCTCTGTCATAGAACACCGGCGGCCAGCACATGGCCTCTGCACACTGGACGGCATCAATGCCATCGTCAGATCTATTTTTTATCTCTGCCTCACTCCTCCCCGAGTCCCTGAGGAGAATCTTGCTTCAGTATGTCCCCCAGCTGTGGGCTGTGTGAGCAGGGAGGCAGCACTTCCTTGGGCCCTGGGACCGAATTACCTCCCTGACCCAGGGTCAGACGGAGGACCTGGCTCAGAGGCCTCCTGACATGGACTACAACAAACTTGACCTTTCTTTGCACCAGAAATTGTTGGGCCCTGGTGAGAGATCTGGTGACCTGGAAATGAGTGGAGCAGGGCCGTAGGAGGAGCAGTAACATAGTTCTTGGCTCCTAAGCCTTTAAGCACAGGTCACAGCACCCTTAAAATCTGTTTACAACGCTTTGGCAGTAGGGATAGGGGTAGAAGTTACTGAGAAGCCCTAGGAGCTGGGAATCACCTCCACTCACCGGGTACTGAGGAAGAATCTCACTCCTCTCCATCAGTAGCCCTTGAGTCTACAGAGAGGCAGACCAGGTCCATCTCTGTGACTCAAGTAGGACTGAGCAAGACTGGGAAGTGAGTATTGGTCCTCATGCTGAGGACAGAGATCAGGTGGGTTTGAATGTCTCCGACTTGAGCCCCCTCCCTACATGCCCTTTGCCCCCACTTTCCTTCATGAGCCTTACACACTTGTTCATCCATTCAGCCATTCACTGGGCTAGCGTTTGTCAAACACCCACTAGGTGCCAGCACCAGGCACACCAATCCTCTAGTCCGAAGGGAACAGTCAATGAGGAACTAATGTTTTCTTCTTTTTTAATAATTTGTTTATTTTTATTTTATATACGTTGGTGTTTTGTCTAGATGTATGTCTGTATGTGGAAACTGGATCCCCTGGAACTGGAACTACAGACAGCTGTGCACTGCCATGTGGATGCCGGGAACTGAACCCGGGTCCTCTGGAAGAGCAGTCAGTGCTCTTAACCTCTGAGCCATCTCTCCAGCCCCCAACGTTTTCTTATGAGCTGGGATGAGTTTAGTTGTTAGTGTGGTAGACCGCTGCTGAGGCGGGCTGAGGCCTTCTGGGGGTCGGGAAAGTCTGTCAGGGACACAGGGCCTCAAGACCCTCCCTCCATCCTGCAGGAGCAGGACCTTCAGGCTCTCAGATCACAAACGAGGCCTATCTTTCTTGAATAAACGGTTATGAAAACTTCAGCAGCCACTTCACAGGCTGGAAATAGTCTCTTCAGAAGCAGTTACACGCTGATACATTTGGTTTCTCTTGAAAAACGGAACCACCCTGGGGCAAGTGTTAGAAAAACATGAGTGCTAAAGATTGAGACATGGAGGCCCAGAGAAGTCAAGGACTGCTTTAATGTCACACAGCTGGTAGAGTCAGGACCAGTGTTCACATGCCACCTACTCACACATATCCACACTCCCCGATTCTGTCTGCCATAGAAGCTATTTCTGGTTGAGAAAAGGAAGAAGATTTTGTTCCCCAGTTTCTAGGGCATCTGTCCCCACCTAAGAAGTGTCCTGGGCTGGGACCACTGGCTCTCATCTTCTTTTCTCCTGGGGAACCACAAATGATACAGCTGGCTGTGAATTCAGGCCCCAATGCCAGCCTGGTTCTCACCCTCCAGGCAGGCTGGGAAACGAACAAGGCCAGATCTCAGGGCCCCAGCTTCCATTGTCTGCTCCAGACCCCATCAGTGTGTGTGTGTGCTGCAATTACCCATCAACTCCCCTGCCCCAGGCTGTCGACGAGGCCCCGTCCCCAGTGATTTGGAGGGAAGGGGTTATTACAACTTGCAAAACCTTAAATTAAGAAAGAATAAGAGCAGCGTCGCATGCCACTTCTGAAAGGCTGCCAGCGGGGCTGGGGTGATGACGGGCGTATTGTGCTCCGTGCTGTCGAAGGAGAAGCTGACGGATGTGAGGACGGAGCAAAGACTGGAGGTGGAGGTGTCAGCAGCTACCTGTCCCGGCAAAGACAGGGCCACATATGCAGGATTCTGACTGCTGGGTGTGGGAAGTGACATCCTCAGGACACCACCATCATGGCCGTAGTCTGGAGAAAAAGCAAGCATACATGGAGCTTGATCCAGACTTGAGTAGAAAGGGTGCATATGCATAGAGGTCAGGGGATGCCAAAGCAGAGCTTAAGGGCTAAGAAACAGCTGGCCAGGGAAGAATGAGATAAACAAGGGTCCGAGCAGAGGAACCAAGCTGTGCAAAGGTCCTGGGGTAGAAGTTGGTTCGTGGCAATGAAGCTGTAAAAAGCAGGAAATGGGGCTAGAAGTGTGATGGGACAAGAGAGTAGGAGAAGGAGAGAGCGGTGGGAAGGCCTCTCCCTGGCAAGCTTCTTTGTCCAATACTTGGATCTGGGATTTGAGGGGTGTGGAACTCAGCCTCAGGCATCATGGGCAATCAGTCTAGCTCCACGCTGTACCCCAGACCACACACTTGGTTAAACCTGGCCTCTCTGGTGTTGTGTAAGCAGCAAGGACTTTACAGGCCTCCTGGAAACCTGAGCTGTGAGCTTGGGGACATGGCAGTTGTGTGGAGCAATGAAATGGGCACAATGAAGACATAAGCAGTGGAGAGATGATTGCCGGGGAGTGAGCCAGTCACAGTGAGGATAAGAGAGAAAGCAAGCATATAGCTCAGGGGATGCCAGAGCCACTTACTTAGATGGAGACGAAGGTGGGCAGATCAATCCTAGCTGAACGGAAATAAAGAGCGTCAGCGTCCTCTGTCTATTTAAAATACCAGGCCATGCCATGAAGGATGCTTCCAGTGCTAGGAACAGAGTCCCAGGCTCCAGTCTGTTGCTCCCCAAGCCTGATCATGGACCTGTCCTCTGCCATCTAAGTGGACATTCTCCTGAAGCCAGGGCTAGCATGTGAGAACAAGCAAGAGATGTCAAGCAGAATCTAAGGGTATAGACACCTCACCAACTCACTCAAAAACCCTAACCAAGACTCAGTTTCCCCAGCCTCGGTTTCCCTTCTTGGGTCTGGAATCCCAGGCTGACTAATAAAGGACCTTCTATCTCTGATGTCCTTAGACAGGGCTAATGCACCAAGACTCAGGCCTGTTACCATCTCTAGGGAAGAGCAGCCTCAGCTCTGGTTTGGGGAACGTGGAAAGAACAGGTCAGCCTGTGCATACTCAACTGAGTAGGAAGCTGGCCAGCTGGAGTTCCGCCTTCTCTACTGGGGCACAAGGTTGAAGGTGGAAAGCCAAGCCTTTCTGCATTCATATCCCATCCCTCTCTTATCTCAGTGTGTGCCCTGGGTCTCTTACAGCTCAGGTACACACAGGCCCCTGGGACCTTTGTAGCCTCGACATCTTCCCCCTTTGTACGTGCCTCTCAAGGTCAATGACAATATACTGGGTAGGGGAAATCAAGGGCCCTCACAGGGGCAGAGCAGAGAGGTGTCCCTTCAAGGCCATGTGAGCATAGGTTGCAGGGAAAGAGAGAGAGAGATCTCCTCTCCCTCTGTCAGGAGCCCAGGAGCTGCTGCTCACATATCTGTCCCTGGGAAATGTATATCCAGCTTATGGAAAGTATTCATAATGTGCCCTACAACAAACTGGCCCCCTTCCATAGCGTGTGATCTAAAATTAAATCCACTTCAAATATACAGTAGATCGAGTCAAGCTAATATAAATGAAACATGATTAACAGGCAGGACGCTGGCCTCCTCAGCAGACAGGAGAGGACACAGGACTAGGGCCACCTTAGCTCTCCTCCATAGCCTCCAGATTCCCCATGGCCTCCAAGCCCTCTCTTTATGCTAACCCCTTCCTCCTCCCCACCCTAGACCAATCCTGTAATTTGTCCTAAATGTAAAGTCAGTAACAACCACTAGAACAGCGCAGTTGAGCAAGATGACCTCAGACTCGGAACAGATTTGAGGCTCGAGGCTTGTTTCACACACATAGGCCCGCACACACACCAGAGCCTCAGCTTGCTTATCTGTCCTACGGGCAGACAGCAAGTCCTGCCAGAACAGGGTTGCTGTGAGTGAGTGCTGGTACGGTATTATGTTAGTCACCCTCAGAGGCAGACGCTCACACTCATCTCTTTCCCAGCCCCCCAATCAGCCGATAGAACAAGGGCCAGCCAGAATTCCTGCCACTGCAGGGATACACTTGGTGGGTTATTTTTAGAGCATTGGCAAGTAACTCTGTTACTGACCAAATGTTCCCACATTGGGGACAGACTCTGCTAAGAGGGCACTTGTAAGCTAAATGTGAGGTGGGAGGGGCACTGGCTTCACACGGCTCCCGGGGTGGTGTTGTTTTGGTTTTTTGGTTCTTTTTCCTTACTGTTGTTATTTCTGAAATAAGGTCCCATGTAGCCCAGGCTGGCCTCAAACCCATTATGCAGTCAAGGCTGACCTTGAACTCCTGAACCTCCAGCCTCTACCTCCCAAATGCTGGAGTAACTGGCATGCACTAGCACACCCACATATGAGTGTTCTTAAGGCATACCCACTCAAACACAGCGCCCATGGCCCGAGAGAGGGAAAAGAAAAAGGCCTGTGGGAATAGAGTGCCTGCTTTGCCCAGCCTGCCTGCTTTGCCCAGCCTGGCAAGATCTTGCTTTCAGGATGCTCCTGGTCATAGAAGCAACAGCAATGTCACCCCTGGAGAGCTCTCCACATCCCCCCTTTAGGTAACACAGGTTTCCATTGGCTGAGTGTGAGCACACGTGTGTGTGTGTGTGTGTGTGTGTGTGTGTGTGTGTGTGTGTGTGTGTGCAGGCGTCTGTCTGTCATTGCCCTTCCCGTAATGTCCTGCCCCAGGTATGGCACCCCTTGCTGTTTGCCTGGCCCTTGGGCTCTGGTTTCTGGCTCTTCAGGATGCTTGCTGTTGTGTCCATTTGCAGGACTCTGGACCCGTTGACCCTCCCCTATCTGGAAGCCCCCCTTTTGTGTGAATCTATGAGAGCCATGGATGTCTGTCATCTGTTATCGGGTTTTGTCTTTTTCTCCCCGAGGGCCTGGGAGAAGGAGAGCCCCACAGGGTGGGAGGGAGGGTTGTTGGCTTCTTCCTCGTCATTGGGCATTTGTTGCCTGCTTCACCAGGCGTGTTTGGAGCGTGTTTGCATAAAGTGGATGCAGGCTGCAATTCCGTGATGAATTCTATGAATACTAATCTGCTACTACCCTTGACCTTGGGGTCATCGTAAGATCAAAACCAAACCATTTAATATTTTCCTTTTGCAGATCAATAGAAGCATAAATTCCCCCTCAATGACAAGTATAATTTCAAACAGATCTATAGGAGGCATGCATGCATTTCAGCCAGAGATGCTCGCTCGCTGCCTGCCTCGCCTTTTGGGGAGCAGGCAAGGAGTCCCTTCCTTTTTCTCCCATTGAGTTTCGTTTTGCCTTTTTTTTTTTTTTTTTTTTTTTAATGGCTCTGAAATGCTATTTCCAGCAGCTGCTGTCATATAAATATCTCTTGTTTTTCTTCTCCTCTTTCCCTCCTGGTGAAAAGGGCAGGGGACCTATTGAAAATTCCGCTTTATCTCTTTCAGTCGGGTTCAAGTACAGGTCGAATAATCGATCCCTTCTCCTTTTCTTTTTTTGAGTTTCCTGTCGTTCTTTTGGCCAGATCAGCAGCAGAGGGAAATCGGGAGGGTGACTCGCTTTCTGTAGTCAGTCCTACGATGGCTGCATTTGTGTGCTGACGCGTGTAAGCCATGGTTGTGTGTGTGCAGTTTTGTGAACCTGACAAAATACGCTCATTCCAATCTATTCTCTCACCCAGAAAGGAAGACTCAAAAAACCCACAAAGACAAAAGTTAGGAGTGCAGTGGGCATCATTAACACTGCTCCTGGGCAGAGCTGCTGTGGGTGAGACTGGGGAATGTCTCCAGAGGAGCACCTTGTCCCCAAAGATATTGAATTATATTTTTTAATTTAAAAAATTCTGTGTGCATGCTGTATGTGGGCATGTGTTTGACACCACACTTCTGTGGTCTTAGGACAACTTTGTGGGGTCAGTTTTCTCTTTGGACCTTAACATGGATTCTGGGGATTTGAACCCATGTTGTTAGGCTTGCAAGGCAAGCCCTTCATCTACTGAGCCGTCCTGATGGTCCCCATTAATTATTTTTTAATACAGTTTGGAAAGGGGAAAATATAGGAGAAGACTAGGGGAGGAAAAAAATAATAGGAGGCCGGGATGGGGAGCAGAAAAGAGAGACTTGAACCGTTAATCTGCATAGATTTTCCACTTCACAGAGTAATCAGTTTGGAAGTGACTGAAATAAAGTGGGATGTTGTCACACTTCCTCCCTACGCTCCACATTTCTTATTTACAGAGAAATCAGAAGCTTGGAGAAACCTTCTCTGTCCCACAGAATGTCCCCAGTGTTTGTTCCTGAAGGGGACAGGAACCCCAGACCTCCTCTTCAGAGGCCTACTGCCTTGACACCCGTGTGGCATCCGCCCTGAGCTGAAGGTGCAAAGCCAAGATGATTTAATTTATAGAAAGGACAAAGATGTCGTGTAGCAGATTTAATCATCAGAGAGTTAAAAAAAAAAAAAAAAATAAGGACCGGGCTAATGTCGTAATTTACATTTCAGGATAATAACGAGAGAAAGACAGAGAAGGAAAGGACCCAAGCCTACAGGAGGGAATGGAGAGGAGAGGCCAGCCAGGGGGCTGTGGGAGCCCAATAGATTTGCCTGGAACACCAATAAATTTTAAAACAAACCCAGAAAGCTAAAGACAGCCCCTGGAAAGTGCTGGGAAAATGGACCATCGATTTTAGACTTCATCTGCATTTTGTATTTTAATAATGCTCTCTCTGTCTTTCCTCTCCTCCCTCTCTCCCTCTCTCTCTTTTGCAAAATATAAAAGCTGATCTGATAAATATTAATTTGAACCATCATAATGTATTTGAAAATTCCAGCTAAAATGTCACCACATGGAACATTAATGTAATATTTCAAGGCCCTGAGAGCAATACTCATATTGATTGCATTTATTTCACTCCAGGGAGGAGAGATAATTCTTCAATGTGGGACACATCTGGGAGCCAAGGAGGCAGAGGCTGAGGGGAGAAATGCGAAATTATATATGGTCATAAAAAATACAAAACAGAAAAACCTCCCCAAAACTCTCTCCTCTTAAGCAACGTCCCACTCCCAAACTTGCCATTTACAGCCGCCAGCATGTCCTGGGACAGTGGAAGGACAGCTCCCCGCTAGCCTTTAGGGCAGAGGCTGCAGGATGGAAACTGAGCCGCCTCTGCTCAGGTACCACCATCACAAAAGCCCTGCCTTGGGGAGGTTGATGCCTCAAGGAGTCTGGAGAGACAGAAGCAGAGCCTAGCGGGGATCTGAAGCTGCAGGGTGTAAGGTGGTGTGTGTACAGTAGCTGTGGAAACTGGGGAAGGAGAAGAGAGGAGAGGAGGAGAAGGAAAGGAAGACAGAAGACGGAGTGGGACAGATAGGAGACTGGGAAGACTCAGAGGAGGAGGAAGATGGGCCCGGAGGGGAGGGAGGAGGAGGGAGGGGGATGGGGACGCCGGTCTGGAGTCCCTGCGCCGCCCTCTCTGTCATTAGGGTATTGATGTGCTCAGGCGTCAACGAGTCTTTGCACAGTGAAGGGAAACCTGATGCTGCTGGTGACCCTGAGCCCACGCCCTCCGCCCTCCGTGTCTCCCTCCCCGGGAGCAGAGCTGAGATGGACCAGACGCCACCATCCTAAGTTGACCCCAGAGAGTGGCTAGGCAGGAACCCTATAGTCTGGGTTCATGCTCCTTCAAGGTCTCCTCAAAGCCCTCCTCAAAGACTTCTTGAGTGAGTTGGGGGGCGGGGGGCGGGGAGCGCTGGTTTCTATGCAATCCTAGGAGGCCTTCGGGTGAGACAGGGAGAGACGCCAAAGGTTGGAGTGTTCAAAGTCAGGTTTATCCTTGCATCCGAGTCTTCCTTTGCACACGTCACCTCTCAGAAGCCCTCTATTCTATCATGCCCGCAGGATTCTTTTAAACAGTGCATTCTTACCTGGAACTATCGGGATTGTCTGCTTGCTTTTAAATTTGTCTTCCTGACCACTTGGAGATGAAGTTTTGATAGGATGGGAACCAGGCCTACCGTGTTCACCATCGCGTCCCCTATCCCTCGCCCGCCCCGGCCAGATGTTCCCTAATGCTGGCTGACTTGATGGATGGAAAGTGAATGCCTGGACGTACAGACGGATGCTGCAGGCTCTGCCCTCACCCTGAACCAGCCCCTCCTTTTCCCCACCCGGGACCGCTCCCCGCCCGCGCCCGCGCCCCCGCCGCCGCCCCAGGCTGCGCCCCCCGCCTCCCCGCAGCCGTCATTCGCAAAGCTGCCACAATATTGTGAAGGCTCCGCGCTCCCGCTCCTCCGCGCAGCCCGCAGCCCGCAGCCCGCGCGGGGGAAGGCGAGCGACGCGGGCTGCCGATGAATAATGCATGACCAAGGTGCCCCCTACCGGCGGCCGCGGGCAGTGTGCGACACGGCCCCGGTGGCCCCACGCAGCCGGTCCTGCAACCCTGAAAGCTGTCCGTCCCAGGTCCACACGCCACCCTCCTCCCTCCAGAACCGGGCACGAGCCTTCCATCACCCCAAGGCTGACAGAGTCTGGGAGCACGCCCAGCGTGAGGTCCTGTGTGGGGTGGGGTGGGATGGTGAAGCCTGGCACCTCCAGGGCCTCTGAACCTGGGCTTGAACTAAGCCTGGAGTGCACCCTCTGGGAAGGGCAAGCCTGGACAACTCAGGACCTTAATTCAAAGGAGTGCAAACAATTTCACAAGTATTTCCAAGTTGCTGTGGGATAAGCCTGAGATGTGGAGGAGGGTGGGGCAAAGTGCAATGACATACAAGCATGAAAACGTCATAATAAAATCCAGTCTTTTGAACACTGAAAAACAAAGTTGGTTTAAAAAAAAAAAATTAAAAAGATGCAACTGGATGTGATGTGCCCTCAGAGGCAGAGGCAGGAGGGTCTCTACGAATTGCAGGCCTGCTTGATCAACATTACCTTCCCCTCGCTGGCAGAAAGGGGGAAAGTAGGCTGGAGATCAGTTAAGAACACTGGCTGCTCTTGCAGAGGACCATGGTTAGACTCACGGCACACACATGATACCACACAGCCATCAGTAACCCCAGGTCCAGAAGATTCAATGCCTTCTTCTGGCTTCCTCAGGTACTAAGCACCCATGTGATGTACACACCAACGTAAAGACAAGACACTCGTGCACATATAATAAAAATAAACATCTTTAGAAGGCAAACAAAAAGATGCAATATGTACATATTAATATATCACACGTAGGACATGTCATACATACACATGTCCAATGTGTGTATCTGCATTTGACATTTGACAGGGCTGTGGAAATGTTTTTCCTGCTCTCTTTTTGGAGACAAATGATCCTCCGTGATGAGTTTGTCCAGTGTTGTCACTGGGGCAAAGAAACCTGTGGAGGGTGATGATCAAGAGAATGTCCCCTTCCCCTAGCATGTCCCCAACATGCCTGTTATTCCTAGGGTCCCTAATGTGGTCACTTGTTTTCTAGACTGGCCACCATCTCCTAACTGGCAGGTAATTAAGGAGGCCATCCCCCCAACACACATCCCTGTGGCCTTTCTAATGATAAGTTCATATACTCTAGTCATGGCTGCTGTCACCTGATCCAACACCCAGCTTCAATAAGGCAGGAGGAAGGGGTAACATGGGTGTGGGGACATGGATCAGGGTGGGCTGTTGAATGCTGTGTTGACTCGGGACTTGTAGTCCCAGCAACTCTGCAAATCAGAGCCATAAGCAGAGAATGCAAGATGCAAAAAGACAGTCATTGGCTCCATATCACCCTGCTTAGATGTGAACAGAATCTAACTCTTTCCACAGCCTGAGGCTGGGAAGAGCAGAGAGTCTTGGGGCAGAATGGAAACTCTACCCTTTCACTTAGACAGTCTGGTGTCCTAAAATCTTCCCCAAGAGGTCAGCCTCAGTCTGGAGCCTGGCTGCAATCCTTGTGCACCTGAGATAACCCCGGTGGTAAATACAGGTGCCCCAGAGGTCAGACTGAAGGCAAACATACAAAGTGGGACCAACAGGGCACATAGTCCCAAATTGCCTCCTAAATAGTTTTACCTCCTAAGGAAACCACAGCCAAGGTGACTTGTGACAGCCATTTAACAACCTTAGACTTAGTATTTTATTCTTCCAAGTGTGACCTGGATCACAGCCTGCACACTTTTACTTTACCCTGCTGCCTCAGCTGAGAAGTTGACCTCCCAGGGGATGGAGAGCAGGATGATACCTGTATCGTTGGCACTGTGAGGGCTATAGGGGACTGGGGTGAGACAGGGGTTTGTGCAATGACCCTAGGGTCCTCTTAGATAATTCTTATCCTAAGCCCCAGGTTATGACATCTCCCTTTCCAGGATGTGATAACTTGTTGTGGTTCTTTTGTTGTTGTTTTTGTTTGTTTGTTTTTCAAAACAGAGTTGCTCTGTATAGCCCTGGCTGTCTTAGAACTTGACAGCCTGTAGACCAGGCTGGCCTCATACTCTTAAGATCCACCTGCCTTTGCCTTTGCTGAGATTAAAGGTATGCACTACCATCACCCAGCTTAAAAAACATAAAAAAAAAAAAAGTTTGCATTTTCCCAAAAGCAGTCCAAGGGTTAGGGGTTATTTATTTGAGAGAAACAGTGAGGGTGTTGGTTGGCAAGGGGCATTGTTTGTTGGTGAGCAGACTTGTCATTTAGAGGGACCTACATGGAACTGCAAAGCTTACACTCAGGTTGTCCCTGGGACAGCTGGATACTTGCCCACCCACGCCCCTGTGTCACTGGTTGAAGGTCACGGGGTGAACCATGACCACAGGTACAGGATGTTCTTGGGGAGGAGGAAACAGAGTGATGTCAGTAACACCTATAGGTGCTCTCTAGGACAGATGGAAGGGACACACAGAGCTCTGTGCCTACTTTGGGTCCCCAACTCTTGCCAGCTGCCTGGTCATTGTCACAGCCAACTCTGTGGCAAAAGGGAGGAACCAGCCCATTTACATAAGACACAAGTCAGGAGGTCTGCCGGGGAAGCAGAGACAGCCCATGCAAAAGGAGACTGTGGGCTAAAAAGCCTTCCTGGAGGAGGTGATATTTTCCTAGCAGAGAAGTGAGCCAAAAACTCATGGAAGCTTACCCTGGACTGGGCCCTGTTCCCCAAAGGTCCTTCTGGCTGGCATAATCTTGGCTGGCATAACTACTGTCAGATCTCTGGGGCCAGGCAAAGGCAAAGATAGGTGTATCTCTGCATCCTCCAGCCACCCAGAACTCATCTAGACTGTGTGCCTACTCCCCAGGCACCACGGACGTTCTTTTGGAGCAGGTAAAAGACACAGAAAAGCAGCTCTGGTTTTGGGATCTGAGTGCCTAAGCCGCTCTAAAGAGCTTAGGCATGCTGTGGCTTATTTCCACTGGGGTTGAGGGTCCCACACCCCAGAACCCGAATATCCATGCGAGGACCCCCAACTTCTTCATCTCTATCTTACTTCAGCTCTCTCTCTCTCTCTCTCTCTCTCTCTCTCTCTCTCTCTCTCTCTCTCTCTCTCTCTTTCTCCTGTGACCCAGGCTGGCCTACAACTCCCTATGTAGCTTGACCTTCTGATCCATCTGTCTCCACCTCCCAAGTGATGAGATTACAGGGCTGTACCACATCTTTTTATGCAGTGTTGGGGACCAACCCTGGGGCTTCAAGCTTCCTACGAGGATACTCTACCAACTGTGCTGCATCCCCAGTCTGCCTGCCCCATCTCTGGCTTTTGTGTTTTTTTAACCAGCACCTGGGCCTGCTTCTTCCGTAAGTGCCTTGGGTCCCTCCCCTATGCTGAACCAGTGGCCACCTGGTCACCATCAGAAACTTCCTGTGGCTGTAAGGGCCAGAGGGCATCTCTGCATTGAGCTTCCCTGAAGAGCCCTTCCTTAATCTCCCTCACACCTGGGACCCAGGGAGCAAAAGCAGCCATGGTGGGAAGAGGAGCTGGGCTTTCTGGGTCCCAGCCTCCAGGAGCTGCACTCTGAGACTGGCCACCGCTGATCCTGAGAGTAAGAGCTTAGGACTACTCACCACCGACCCAATCTGTGACCTCCCATTCATTCATATGCATGCATCAAATTTGGGAAATGCAATTAATTACCTGTTGTTGTGTTTGCTTTAATTATTATCATGTTTCCTGTGCACTTTATACAACAGAATAAACAGCTGGGAAAGCAAGTTCCTAGTGGGGACCAGGGCTTAGAAGAAACTGCCCTACATCTCTGTCCCCTTGTACTTAGCATTCATAATCACTTCCATTCATTCTCTTCCTTCTTTGTTCATTCATTCATTATCTGCTCCCCTCATTCATCTCAATATTCATCTACTCATTCATTCACTCATTCACTCATTCACTTGCCCAGGGAATATGTATTAGCATACCAATGTGACAGGCTCCAGGACAGGTGCCAGGAAGCAGCAGTAAACAGAACAACAGGTCTCTCTGTCTTGAAGAGCTGAAAGTCTGGTGGTGGAGGCAGGAAGGAGACAGAAAACAGATACTGTAATGTTACAAACAAAGCCAGGTTAGTCCAGGAGGCCTTCCTGTAAGAGGTAACATTTAAAGCTGCTCCCTGATTTATCCCTTTAGTCATCTGTTCAGGCAGAGCAGGATTTCTTCCTTGGACACACTGGATACTAAAGGCCCAGTCCTAGGAGGCCAAGACTGGAAGGCCAAAGAGGAAGACACAGAGGCTGCGGAATCAGCCAGGCAGGGTCTTCCAGGACCCACAGAGACTGAGAGTAACCAGAAGACAGAGCCAGCTTCTTTGAAGAGCCCAACAAGTCCCCGGGCATGGCAGTACCGGGTGAGAAAGCTGAAGAGAAAGAAGACCAGTGACCAAAGATCTCCCGGCCCCGCAGCACCCACGGCACCCACGGCTGTCTCTAATTCTTTCTTGGAGACATAGGGTAAGGCTGGGCCTTGAGGAAGGAGCAGCAGTTTATCAAGCAAAACCAGATACTCCAAGATGAGCTACATATGTGCAAGGGCCTGAAAGTGGAGGGGAGCTGGCATGCGGGGGAACCTGGAAAGCCTGGCATCCTGGCAGAAGATGGTGCCTTGGACCCCAATGGTGGGAAATGAGGCAATTGGCTGTGGGAGCAAAGCCAAGGAAGAGCCGACTGGGATCTTTTTGTCAGTGTTAACATTATCTCCTTCATTCACTGAGTATGTGCGTGCACACCCCTGCACAAGGGTCACGGCACAGATGTGGAGGTCACAGGACAATTTGTGAGAGTCGTTCCTTCTACCATATGGGTCCCAGGGACTGAACTCAAATGATTGGGTTTGGCAGGAAGCACCGTTATTGGTGCAGCCATCTCCATGGCCCTTGAGTGAGAGCAACTAGGAACTATGGATGGTCATGGTAAGGTGGGAGTGGGGGGCATCTGTTGTCCTGTGCGTCCTGTGTGTGCTTGAGAGACATGGCAATAAGCCACCCAGAGCCAAGCCAGGAAGCCCAGAAGAGAAAGTCCCTGGGTCATCAGACTGAATGCCCACCCCAGTGACCACCTCAAGGTGCCTAGTCCGGGAGCCTAGAAATAAGAAAGATAGACCAGAGAAAGACTTAAAAGCTCATCCTGCTCAGTGTGTATGGAGCCCCTCCCCCGCCAGGTGTGCCCCATTTGTTATCCCATTAATAATAACTATAGTAGAAGCAGCAGCCTAATAATGAACACTTATTTTGTGCCAGCTTGCCTGTGCTCGGCTCGCTTTTAGCCTCATTAATCCCTTGCATCATCGCTGCATCCCTACAAGAAGAATATTATTACCATTGTCCCTACCTGACGGGGAAGGACGGGGAACACCAATGCTAAGAGGTTTCTTTACAGAGGAATTGCAGAAGCAGGACATGAGTTCAGACCCTGTGGCGTCCACAGTGGATGTGGGCTTTAGTCCATGTCGCACTGCACCTGATTATGGGCTGGGGCAGAAGATGGGCAGTGAGCCCAAGGGACACAGGACACCTGTGATGGCGGTGACCGGTTACAGCCCATCTTCTCCCCTCAGACAGCCCAGGCTGCTGCATTTTCCTTCTGCTAACGGAGACTAGTGTTTTATGAACCCCGAACCGCAGCAAGATTCTCCTATTAATTTATTGGTATTGCTAATTAAACATCATATTCGCAAATGTAAATTTCCTAATGGCCTCCCTTCCATTTCCGAAGTTTCCTAGAAGAGCATGATTGTTATGCTGTCAGTTACGTCTCAGTGGGTCGTGGGCAGGCAGATGCTGGCACAGAGCTTATGGGTGTGGAGGGGATTAGAGGCCTCTGGACAAAACAGAAGAGGGACAATGGGAATGTTGGGGGGAGATATGGTATAGCAGGCCCAGCCCCAAGATCCTGAGCCAGCTATCTGCCCCTTGTCCGGGGTAGATTGTCCTCTTGTCCTTGAAGTGGTTACTAGATGTGTCTAAAGCTGTTGGCAAAGCTGTGTCATAGAGGTCAGCACTGGGGTGGGGGGCACTAAGAGGAAGAAGGGGAGGAGGGGGAGGAGGGAGAGGAGGAGGAAGAGGAGGAGGGGGAGGAGGGCCAGAGAGTGAATGGATGCCAGTGTTTAGAAAGGCCTTAAAGATGTCCAGTCTCTACTCCTTACTTGAAAATGGGGAAGCTGGGACAGCAGTATGGCTCAGTGGGTAAAGACGGTAGCAATGCCAAGCTTGAAGACCTGATTTGATAACTAGGACCAACATGATGGAAGAAGACATCCCAGAGATGCCCTTTGACCTCCACATGCATGCCATGGCAGGTGAGCACACACTAAATAAATATACACATATGTAAATTAATTAAAATAATTTAATTTTCCTAAATGATAATAAATTCCCTAAGTAATAATTTTCCTAAAAAGGGAAATGGAAAAACTGAGACACAAGAGGAGGAAATGGCTGGCTGGAGACATCGGCTGCTAAACACTAAGGAAGCACATGGGCTTATCTCCTCAGCCCAGACAAAGGTAAGACCCTGCTCTGAATCTTGGAGCCCCTGACCCTCAGTTCATCGCCTCCCATAGTATTTAAAAACAATAGCTCTGCAATCAGAAAGCAGTGCTTTGGGGTCCCTGTCACAAGCTGTCTGCCTCTCTAGACCTAGGTCAGGGTTTTTTGTCTTTAAAATGGGCTGCTGAGGGGACCATCAGAGGGAGGACGATGCCAGGAGAGGCCTTGGTGGGCAGAATCCAGCCTACTTCTAACTTGTAGGGCAAAGGCTCCAACCATGTCTTGGCCTGGTGGGCTCAGTGAGGCCACCAGCCTGGGCCCCTGTCCTGTAATATTGTCACCATATGCTTCACTATCCCGAGATGTAGACCGCATTCCCACAGTTCTCCCTAGCATAGCACTCATGACCTCCTTTACAGGGAAGACTGAGATTTCCTCTTGAGGCTAGTGACTCCCATGCTTGACCTTTTCCAGGCAACAGTTTCTGTGACCCCAGGGTTTGAACTAGGAACCGCCAGCCTTCTCCATCCAAGAAGCACTCAAAATGCAAGAACAAGAGACAGTGTGATTTGGGGGTTCAAGTTCCAGGTGGCAGTATCTCTATGGGGAATCCTTAAGTCTGTCCATAGCCTCTGTGAGACAAGCCAACATGAACAGACCTCTGCTGCCTTCTGTCTGAGATACTAGGATGCAATCAGTCTGGTGTCTCCTTCCTGTGTCCCTGAGTATGGGGACTGGGGTGTGGGAAACTGAGGCAAGGGACCAGAGCATTGGCAAGAACCCTCCCTGACCCTTGTCCCCGGTGTCTCTGGGCAAAAGTAAGGAACATAGCTGGAGACAGAAGACATTGTCTTGGTGCCAGGGAGCATCCAGCCCCGAGCATACCTGCCCTGCCCTCCCCACCCCCAGCCCCTCCCCCCGTGCCCCACCCTGCTTTTCTGTCAGTATGTTTAGGGGATCAGTGGGTAATCTAAGTAGTTGTGTTCCTGCTTGGGAAACTCTATTAGGAAAGTTTTAGAAACACACTCCATTATTGTTTATTATTCATAGTAATGACACAGAGTGAGCTGCCTCACAGTCCCTGGGTCCTCGGCTTCTAAGATCCTGTGGTGAGCTGAGCTCTGAACAAGCCCCTGGGCCCCAAAGTATTCTGACTCTTCAAACATTGCTTCTATTGTGGTAAAATGAACTTGTATAGCCAAAGTGAACGGCAGGAAGACACCAAGCACAAGACAGGGTGTGCAGCCATCTAGTTCCAGAAGCTTCTCCTCACCTCAGAAGGAAGCCATGTGCCCATTAGGCAACCACTCCCCATTTCCCCAGCCCCCAGCACCTGGAAGCTGTCCATCTTTGCAGATATTTATCTATGTGGATACCTGAAGTGATTCCTCCACCCTAGCCTCTTTAACTGGGCCTTTCTGGGCCTCTGAAGCTCAAGTAGTAGCATCATGCATCCACATTCTTTCCATGGTCGAAGCGTATTGCACCGTTGCTTTGCTACCATCTGTGGATGGACATTCACAGAGTTCCCACCTTGGACTCTCAGGCACAGCTCTGTGTTGTAGAAGGTTTCTCGGACCATTTGGGCCGGAGATTTGGACCTGGCCCGCGGTGGCTTTTGTTCCCCAAAGAAATGAATTAGACATTTATATTAACTTTATACTGTTTGGCCCATGTCTCAAGCACATTATTAGCTAGTTCTTTTATCTTAAATCAACTTATTTTTATTAATCTTAGAGAACATTTCCACCACAGCTCTGCTACCAGAGAGACCATGTTTTGGGCACAGGGAAGGATCTATCTAGATTCCGGAGAATAATTGGCAAGCAGCAAAAAAAGATGTCATCCAGCTCAGAGGCCTGGGAGACTCCTGGGTGCTCTCCTGAGGCGGCAGACCCCAGCAGGCCCTTCTTGGGGATCCGGTCTGAAGCCCGAAAGCTGCAGACTCCTTGAGGTGGAAGAGAATAGGGCGGCAGAGCACACTCAGAGATCCCTGCTCCGAGGCTTGGCCCCGGGGCCTGCCGGTCCTCCCTTCTCACAGTGGGGCATCTACTCTGCAAAGCCCTCTCAGAGGCACAAGGCCTGGTGCTATCCGGTTTAAGTGTCCTATGCAGGAGCTTAGAAATAGGCCAGAGCAGAGAAATGACAGCTGTTTTGCCACCAGCACCCTCATGGCTGCCCCTAGCTTTCTTCCTGCGTGCCTGGCAGGGTGCTCCTGAGGTCATGCAGTTCACTGGGGGCAATCTCAACATTCCCACATCACAGAAGAAAACCCCCTGTATATGGTGGGGGGAGGAGTTCTCAGCTGAACTCACAGTGAACCAGAACTTTGTTGGGTCTTCTAAAGATTTATTTTATTATTTACGTACGTGTATAAGTATCTGAACTATCTCTTATGTAAGTGGGAACCATAAGCATATTCAGTGTTTTGCTGGCTTCTTCTCACTAGGCACTAAGCTTTGGAACTGCTCATCCCGATGATCTTTATAGATTGACTTGTCTGTTTTTAATTTTGTATCTGAACATATGTGTCTGAGTGCATGTATGAGCATTCTCTTGGAGGCCATAAGAGGGCGTTAGATTCCCTCGGGCTGGAATTACAGGTGGTCTGGATGCTGGGAACCAAACTTGGGTCCGTCCTCTGGAAGAGTAGCAAATGCTCTTGGCCAGAAGCCTCTGAACCAGAGGGGTTTGTGGCTTTGCTTTTCCTTAGCTAAAGATGCTTCATCCAGTGACAGCCATCCTCAGGGTCAACACTAAGTCAGCATTCCTAGCAGGGGGTGGGTGGGGCACCCTGGGAATCAGAACCCCTGTACTCTCCTGTGAGGATGCACCCCTGCACAGAAGCAGGCTTGGGTACACATCCTCACACCTCTGCTCCTCGGTGACTTCAAGTCACTGAGCCTATAAATGCCAACCTATAAATGAGGAGCCATAGGCTGTGAGATGGCTTGGTCCCTAAAATGCTTACTGGGCTCCAGAAATGCAGCCCAGACACCCCACACCCCACACAGGGGTTCCTGTCAGAAGATCACACACACACACACACACACACACACACACACACACACACCAACCCCCAGCTGGAAAACCAGCATACCTGACACTGTTCTGTAGCTGAGATGATCCACGGACACCATCTCCCTGGCTAATGGGAGAAGACACCTACCTTAATTCCACCTCCATCAGACCTCTGCCAGAAGACACGACCCTTTCACCTCATCAATATTCAAGAGCTTAACAAAAAAAGCTATAACTAGGGAAGTCAGAAATAATGGAATGTGGTATTGATTATTTTATGGTGCGATTAGGGGTAATTACATCTCTCAAATTTTATTTTAATGTTACTTTCTACTACTTTTAGCCTTTTAAAATTATCCCAAACATCCTCATTTAATGGAACACACATGCCTTCAATTTCAATGTGAAATACTTTTTTTCTGTTAAATTGTGACCTCAATATATTTGAAAACATAAATTACACTATGTATAAACCATAAAAAATGAATGATGAATTTAATTCTGGTGAAGCGTGAGGGGATGAGGAGGCGGATGGATGGAGGTGCTGTTTATCCAGGGTGGAAGGGACAGTCGGAGGCAGAAGGGGATGGCAGGGGCCAGGAAATGTGCCCACGCTTCAGGAACACAGAGAGCAGGGCTCAGAGCTCTGGAGGATGCCGGGCAAGAGGTACCTGCCCCAGGACCTCCCCTTTCTCAGGGGAGTCAAGTTCAATTTTCTTGTACATACTCCCTATAGAGCCAGAATCTGAAACTCCTGTGGAAATACAGGTCTTGTTGTGCGTCTCAACCTAACTCTGTGTCTGGTGGTTTATATGCCTTGGTCACTAATACGATGCTGCCCCTAATGCATTGGTTCCATTTTACAGGGTCCAGCTGAGACAGAAGAGGTCATCTGAGGCAGCTCAGCTTCTGGCTGCTGCTGCCCTTTGTGGAACAAGGCCTGGAACCCAAGTGCTTCCCTCCATCACAAAGAGGAGCCTGGTGTAACTGCTTTGGTCCCCACAACACATGCGTCAGGGAGCTGGGTCCTAAGATCAGACTCCAGGGCTGAAAAAAAAGGCTACACTAGCAAGAGGACCTGAGTTCAGATCTCCAGAGCCCACGTTTTTAAAATTTATTATTTCATTGTCTGTGTATGGGTCTGCATAGCTTTGTATCATGTGCATGCAAAGTCTGTGGAGGCCAGAAGAGGGCATCGGATTGCCCCTCCCCACAGCTACAGTTACAGATGTTTGTGAGCCTCTGTGTGAGTGCTGGGAATCAAACCCCAGTCCTCAGCAAGAGCATCAAAAACAACTCTCAAGCTCTACACACACACACACAAAGCCTGGCATAGTGGCTCATGCCTATAAGCCCAGGATGGGGGGGTGCACATATGGGGTGGAGGGCACATGGACAGACACAGGATGGAACAATCAGATCCTTCAATTTCATTACCCAGTCAACCTAGCTGGACTGATGAGCTTTAGGTTCTGAGAGACTTTGTAGGGGCTGGAGAGCTGGCTCAGTGGTTAAGAGCATGGCTGCTTTAGCAGAGGGCCCAGGTTCAATTTCCAGCACCCACCTGGTGGCTCACAACTGACTGTACTTCCAGTTTCGGGGAATCTGATGCCCTTTTCTGAGGTGTCTGCTATACACATGGTGCATATAAAAATACATACAGGCAAAACACCAATACTCATAAAGTAAAAATAAATAAAATTTAAGAGAAAAGTAGAGGGATGGAGGAAAGATTCTCTGGCCTATACTACACACACACACACACACACACACACACACACACACACACACACGCACGCACGCACGCACGCACGCGCGCACGCGCGCGCGCACACACACACCCCTACATTAACCAGAGCAAACACAGAAGACACAAACATGCCTACACCAACAAGTGAATATACCACAAACACATGCAAATTAATAAAGCAATTAAATAAAAGATCATGCTCCAGGAAATCCATTCTTCCTCCCTTCTCTTCCCCCTACCCTCTTCCCCTTGCCTCCCTGGAGATTGAACCCAGAATCTGTTCACCCCAGGCCATGGCTCTACCACTGCACTTTGCTCACGGCCACTGCAGGTCTCCTTAGTGTTGTTCCTTCTGTGTCTCCCCTGTCTGCTGCCTGAGGGTGGAGTTGGGTCCCAGGGATCACTCTTGAGCCCTCAGAACTGGGTTCCAGCCCCTGGCACCTTTGCCTTCTCCTGCATTCTGCTGCTCCTCTGACCGCACCCCAACACTGGTGATTGGACTCAGCTCCGAATTGATCACAAGCCCTAGGAGGGTAGGAGCCACCTCTCTATGCTAGTACTATATGTCCAATATTGACACAACAGGAACCCCAGAATACCCCCTGTATACAACGCCCTCTTCAGCTGCAGCCCCAGGCATGCTAATTTAACCTTTTGTTTAATTTGGGATTATGTTCTATTTTGGTTTTGTGCTCTGTTTGTTGTTTGGCCAGTTTGTTATGGGTCTTATATAGCCTAGGCTAGCTTCAAATATATTATGTAGCCAAGGTTGGCCCTAAGCTATTGACCCTCCTGCCTCCACCATTCAGGTGCTGGGATTATAGGCATGTGTCAAAATGACTGAGAGCTGCTAATCTCAATGGCCAACTTCCAACCCCCAGCCCTACCAGAATTTCACTGGGTGGCCACATCCCTCTCCAAAGCCCCCTCTTTCTGGATTTCTGAACTACTAGACTCTTACTTCTGGTTTGTGTCCCTTCCCCCCTTTCTGGGCTGGCCCTGAGCCCTCACTCAGCTCATTCTGAGTGCTTACAGCATGAGTAACCATCTAAACCACCACTACCCGAAAAGAATATAGATCAGGCAGTTGAATTTATGATTTCATTTTCATGTGGCAATATGATATGTGTGTTATGTGTGTCTGTGTGTGCATGTTCATGTGTATGTAAGTAGGCATTCATGAACACAGATGGACACGTGCCAGGGCATGTGCAGAGACCAGAGGACAATCTCAGGTGTCCCTCTTTGCCATCCACCCTGTTAGCCCCTGATGTGTATGCCTGACTAGCTGGCCCACAGGCTTCTGGGATTCTCCTGTCTTCTTCCCCTCGCCACTGTGCTGGGGATTACAGATGTGAGCTGTGGTGCCCAGTTGTGTGGCCTAAAGATTCTCAAGCTCACTCTGTCTACTGAACTATCTCCTCAGCCACAACTAAAATGGTTTTGATAGCCACATCTCAAACACAAAGTAATTTAAATACTCTTTAAATGAAGGTATCTGAAATCTAACAATCTCAATTTGTGATTGGCATAAAAATCACTAACGAGCTAGCACTCTGCATTTGCCATCCCACACCTTTGAAATCAAAGCGTATTTTAAGCTTGACAGCCTGTCCAGTCCTGCTTCCTGCATTTCTAGTACTCAGAGGCCACGTGTGGCTTGAGGCTTCTGAGCTGGGCATTAAGGCTGTATGGTAACTCCCCAAAACTCACCTCTTTCCTGGCTCTACCTTCTCTGCCTGACCAAAGTCAAACAGATACCTGAGCTCCTACCCACACCTCTTGTGAAAGTCAGCTCTGTGTCTCAGACCAACCAGCCGAGCTTCTGGCAATCTTCACCACACTGCCATCCTGTCACTTCACTAGTCTATCCTTGGATCACATCTGAGATCTGATCTGGACCCTTGCCCACCTCCTCTTCTGCCCCACTGGCCCAAAACACTCACACTTGGCACCTGCCCCAGTGAGATCCTTCTCCCTGGCCAACACCTTTGTTCTTGTTGTTAGGTTATTACATTGCTGTGGCCACGCCCCCACCTACCTCAGACATAAGCGTGCCTACCCTTTAAAATCTCTTTTTCTCTTCCTCTCTGCCCCCTACTCTCTTTCTGTCTCTCCTCTCTTCCCCTCCCCATCCTTAATAAACCTAATATGGCTCCCTTGGCGGCGTGCTAGTGAGTTCTTTCATGAGCGAAATACTAACACTTGTCTCACCCAAATATGTCCAGCCTACATTCTAAAGAGATCCCGAAGAAGAACCAACCCTGGCATATACCTGTTCCTGAGTCTCCTGTGACCCTGAGGGTCAAAGTTCAAGCCTTGGCCTCAGCACCCAGGATTAGGTCTACACTGAAGCTTCATCTGCATCAACCATCCAGCATGACAGCCAGCCCATGGTTGCCAGCATCTTACAGCTTCTGAAGAGTAGACCTCTAAACTGGGTAAACACTAGCCAGCTCATAGCCCACAGCGTTTAAAGCAAGGTGCCTGACTTATGTTAGACAATCAAATACTTGGGGCTGGAGAAGTAGCCCAGTGGGTGAGAGTACTTGTCTAGCATGCTTGAAGCTTTGAATTTAATCTCTACCACCCCATAAAACTAGACATGGTGTGTTACATTTGTTTTGTTTTTTTTTTTAATATTTATCTTTATTTTATGTGAATTGGTGTTTTACCTGCATGTATAACTGTGTAAGGATGTCAGATCTGTAACTACAGACAGTTGTTAGCTGGGAATCAAACTCAGGCCCTCAAGAAGAACAGTCAGTGCTCTTAACCGCTGAGCCATCTCTCCAGCCCGTTTTTTTTTTGTTTTTAATAAATCATTAACTTTTGTTTTATGTGCATTGATGTTTTGCCTGCATGTATGTCTGTGTGAGGGTGTTGGATTCCCTAGAACAGGAATTACAGACAGTTGTGAACTGTCATGAGGGTGCTGGGAATTGAACCCCTGTCCTCTGGAAGAGCAGCCAGTGCTCTAACCACTGAACCATCTCTCCAGTCCCAGTGGTGTACTTTTGTAACACCTGCACCCAACAGTGGAAACAAGATGTCAGGAGTTCAAAGTCATCTTCATCTACATGGTGAGTTCAAAGCCAGTCTGAGATGTTTGGTATGCTGCCTAAATAAATAAGTAAACATTAAAATCAAGTGTGATGATGGCACTTGCTTGTTCTATAATCCTTCGAGACTGCGGCAGGGGGACTGTGAGAAGTTGAAGCCATCCTGGGATACATAGTGAAATCCTGTTTCCAAAAGAGAGAAGGAGGAAACAATGGACCTAGAAATTCCATTGTCAGATTCCTATGTCTAGGAAGACTCATTTAAAGATGCATGCCAGGGCTCGGTGGTTCAGAGAACTTCCTGTTCTTGCTCTTCAAAGGACCCAAGTTCAGTTCCCAGCACCCATGTCCAGCAGCTCACAAGCACCTGTAATTCCATCTCCAAGGGACTAGATGCTCTCTCTCTATTGTACTGCTTGGGCACCTGCCACACATTGGAGAGTGAGCAGTGTGTACACACCCACCCACAGGATTAAATTAAAACTGAAGAAGTTATCGAGGTAGATCTATAAAGCCCACGGACAAGCGTCTAAAGCATGGAGTCCCATGTGAAGAAGCCAGTAAGAACATTACATGTGATTAAGACATCACCAACATAAGAAGATAATTCATATATTTGAAAACTAGGCAAAGTGTTTGAACAGACATGTCTCCAAACAAATGTACAAATCACGTGAGGAGTACAAGCTGCAAGGAACTACAGAGGGGACCCCCACGTGATATTAGGGAGACTAGAATAGAAAGAAAATGGTTGTGGCGAGTGCAGCTGTGGGTGAGGAACAGAAACAGGCCGACAATATTGGTGGGAAGAACCATGGTGAGTCATTTTGGAAAATACTCTGGAAATTAGTTAAAATGCTAAATATGCAGTGATTATGAACCCCAGACTTCTAGGGGTAGAATCAAGAGAAATAATTAAAAAAAAAAGAGAGAGAGAGAGAGACTAGCCAGGTGTGGTGGTGCACACCTTTAATTCCAGCACTTGAGAGGCAGAGGTAAGTGGATCTCTGAGTTCAAAGCCAGCCTGGTCTACAGACAGAGTTCCAGGACAGTCAGGACTACACAGAGAAACTCTGTCTCAGAAAAACATAAGTAAACAAAAGGTTGATTAACAGTGGGTAAAGAGGCTTGCTGCTGAGACTGAAAACCTGTGTTCAGTCCCCAGAAATTACATGGTAGGAGAGAACTGACCCCTGAACGTTATCCTCTGACCTCTACATGGGAACCACAGCATGCACATATACAAACATGCATACACACAGAGTGAATAGAAATGTTAAAAAAAAAAAGTAAAGAAAAATGAAAGCATGGGCACAAAAACATGTGCACATACACTCATAAATGCAAAGGCACAAGAAACAACCTGAATACCTTCAGCTGAGAAATGGATGCAGAAATGAGAAATATCCATGCAATGGGCCATGATTGGACAACGTGGAAAATGCAATATTGGGTCTGGGAGATGGCTCAGAGGGTGAGCGCTTACATGCAAAAATAAAGACCTGAGTCCAAACTCCTGGCACCCACATAAAAAGTCAGGTGGGTCCCTACGCTGCCTATAACTTCAGTTTTATGGGGAATAAAGACAAGAGGATCGTTGGAGCTTACTGGCCACCAGCCCATGTCATTTAGAGACCCTGCCTGTTTCGAGAGTCAGGTAGAGAGAGTAATGGGGCAGGACAGTTGTCACCTTCTTCTGGCTTCCCCTTGTGAGAACAGCCATATGTACAAATACATACAAGTTTCATACACCACATTCACAGGCCCACACTAAAAAAGTGGAATATTGGCAGACACTGGAATAGTCATGAACTTTGAGATGCCAAAGATTATACAGTATACAATCTAAGCCTGGGACTTCCTGTACGATAACAGAACACACAATGCCATAGAGATGAAAATATCATGGTTGCCAGGGGCTGGGGATTACCAAAAAGAATGACTGCTTGTGACTCCAGGGCTTCTGGGGTGGGTGGTGGCCCTAAATTCATGGAATAGAAAGCTTTCAAGAGGTGAATTGTATGGTAAGTAAATGTCTTATAAAGTCAGAGGTCTTTTGGGGAGAAAAAAAGAAAAGAAAATTAGAGACAACGTTGCACTATAAACCATAATCCCAAGGCTCAGGATGCTAAGGCAGGAGAATTCCAGGTCAGCCTGAACTACACAATAAGATACTGTCTCAAACAACACAATAATAAATTGAGGCATTGAGAGTGGTGGCACATGCCTGCAAACTCAGAACTCAGGAGGCAAGAGAATTAAGAAAAGTTCAAAGTCATACCCTGCTACACAGCAAGTTCAGGGTCAGCCTGGGCTACATGAGACCTTGTTGCAAGAACCACAATCTTAAAAGGGGAGGGGTGTTGGAAATAAGCATTTACCTGGCACACATGAGGCCCTGAGTCCAACCCTTCCCTCAAAATATTTAAGGTAATTAAGATGATGGCATTTATTCTATTGTCACATCAGTCGTGACTAGTCCCCAAAGTGAATTTCTGCCACAATCCAAGTCCCCCAGTGAACAATCTGTGAACAAAGTATTCAACATTTAAATGAAACAGGATCCAGATTCATGATTTTTTTCCCTTTGCCTCAGGCTCCAATATGGCTCTGCTCAGCCGTTACTGATCTTAGCTTCATTTAAAATTTTGATTTATTTTTGATCACTGAGGATTTTTTTTGCATTAATTTCTCTTTATTTTGTTTTTATTGAGTTAGTTCTTGCATGTGTGTGTGGTGTGTGTGCCTGGGTGTATGCCTGTCAGCATGTGTGCAGGTACACATGCACACGTGTGTGTACCTGTGAGGGACAGAGGTGCTTGGTGTCTTCCCACTTTTTTGTTAATTTTTAAATTTTTACTTATCATGGTGGGGAAGGAATGTGGACACCTGCCATGGCACATGTGAAGAACCTTCCACCGTCCTGTGGGTTCCATGGACTTAGTTCAGGTCTCCAATCTTATTCTGTAAGTGATTTCACCCACTGTGACTCCATGCTGGGCTCACTCTCCAATTTCTTCGCTGAGACAGGGTCTCTCGGTGAGCCCGGGGCTCCCCACCCCCACCCCAGTTTGGCTGTTCTAACTCCAGCTTGCTTGAAGGATTACCTGTGGCCAGCTGGGATTCCAGGATACCATTACACTTGGTAGCTCTTTTATTATGTGGGCTCTGGGGATTCAAACTCTAGACTCTGATGCAAAGCAAGCACTTGAGCCTTTAAGGAGTCTTCCTCAAGACCTTTTCATTTCATTTGAGACACGATCTCCTTTAACCCAGGTTGGTCTCAAATTCACTTTGTAGCCTCTCAGAATTGACCCTGGGTTTCTGAGTCTCCTACCTCCCCTCCAGAGTGAGTGCTGGGGTTACAGGCGCACCACATCCAAAGTATGTGCTACTGAGGATCATGCCCAAGACTTGCTGTGTGCTTAGCAAGTTGTTCACCAACTGAGCCACATCCTGGGCCTTAATGTTTGCTTATTTTCATTTTTCTTGTTTAGAGACCACTGTCACTCCAGAAGTTTTGTTTCTTTCATTCTCTCCCCAGAACTCTGCCTTGGGTTACTGCCTGACCATGGCCTTGGTGTTAAGCCCCCCATACACTCACCCGGGATTTCCAGGCTCCACGGAAGCCAGAAGGTGAAGGCAGGTCCTAGGGAGCAGAGAGGGAGGACTGGATCTTGGAAGAGGGCTTGTGGGCGGGGAGGGGACCGGGGCTGCCCGCCGCCTGATGCATATCGATCTGCTCTTGGGGTCGGCACGGGGGCACCACTGCTGGCGGGGCGGGGCGACCGCACATTAGCGCGGCGGGACCGCTCCCCGGAACAGCCACGAGAGCATTAGAAGCCCCCGGCCTGCGACGGGCGACCCCCGCGGGCAGGGCGAGCTGGCTCCTGCAAGGCGAGCGCTTCGCTGCAGGGACCCACCCAACAACCGGCCAGCCCAGCGCTGCACAACTCCTTCGCTTGAGCTGAGTCCTCGGACAGGATTGCTCCATTGAGCCGGGCCAGGTGAGGTAAAAACCGCCAGGACTACCACAACCAGAGCTGTCGGTTTCTTTTTGCTTTTGTGAGACAGTAATGGCATTCTGAAGCCCAGTCTGGCCTCGAACTTCCAGCAATCTTCCTGCCTCAGCCTCCTGAGTACTGGGATGACAGGCATCCCACCCTAAATACCACACCGGGCTCTTGGCACCCTCCCCCCACGCCGCCGCCTCCCCTGAAGACTTCTCAACCCAACCCCTCCAGGCCCACTTTGGAACCTGCCTTTGCATTTCCACACCCAACCCTTAACAGTTCCCCTAACAGGGTTTTTGCATTCCTGAGAACTGGGGTGAGCCAGCCCTTTAGGAATCACTCCTAACTAGACTTCTCACTGGGGGACCTAGCTAGGCACTACCAATGATAGAGTGTACACCCAAGCTGTTCCGGAGGCCAAATCAGCAAAATCCCAGCCCTTGGACACCTGGGTAGCAGGGCAGTGGGACAAAATGGAAGACGAGTTCCAGTTGTACTGTTTAATTTCCTTGGGCAAGTGAATGAACCTCTCTGGAGGGCTAGGGATGTAGCTCAGTGATACAGCGTCTGCCCAGCAGAACCATTCTGGACATTACCTCCCACAGCTGCAGTTCCATTTGCGGAGGCCTGGTTGACAAAGGTAGATAGGAACCCTAATTCCTGTCTCTGCCGGAAATACCGGGAAGCAGCTTAGCTGGTTGCCTTCTGGTCCCTCTTCTCTCAGCCCTCAACCCCCACCCCCAACCTTGTCCATGCGTGCCGCATCCCTGATGCCTCAGGCTGCACCCAAGTCTTAGGAAGTCACTATCTTTACAAGAGTTCACCTTCCCTCCCTCCCTCCTTCCCTCCCTCCCTCCCTCCTTCCTTCAAGCAGGATCTCACTGTGTAGCCCAGGCTATCCTAGAGCTTTTATTACCTCTGCCTCAGCTTCCTGGGTACCAGGATCAGGCCTCCATCACCACTTCTGGCTCCTGGAGGCTTTCTTCTGAATCTCCCTGGCTGCTGTTCTCAGTCTCCTCTGTCAGTTCCTTCTGCTTATCTCCACTCTAAAACAAAGGGGGGGGGGATCTCCCTTGTCACTGCCTGCAAGCCCTGGAGAGTCCTCCAATTCTGCCTACCCCATCCTCTGTGTTTCCCTCCCCCACCCCCGTGCCCCACTCTTTAATCAGCAAGCACACAGGACAGTTTCTGAACTTAGACCTGCTGTTCACTGTCTCCCAGAACCACTGGCTGCTCTGTTCACCTGTCTTCCCACACCTTGTCTGTCTCCAGCCAAACTCCCCCACCCCCCAGGAAAATGAGGATGAAGTCACTTCATTAAGCTGCAGGCTACAGGTGGTGACAGGAAGTTAGGGGAATGGCTCAGTGTCCACTGTACAACAGTCAAGATCTGAATTCAGATCCCAGCACCCTTGAAAATGGTAACAATTACCTGTTATTCGGCAGGGAGGTAGAGACAGGAGAATTTAGGGCGTTCACAGGCTGGCCAGCCTGGCCTAATCATCAAGGGTTCAGTGAGTAACCCTGCCTAAAAAACTAAGAATGGATGTCAATTTTTGTCTTACACACACAGGTGAGCCTATATGCATACTGTGTGCGCGCGCGCACGCACACACACACAGTGAATATGAACACACAAAACATACACAAACCTTTAGTAATACATATTGCTTTTTTTTAAAACTGTGGGTGAGCTGGCCAGAAAGAAATAAACTTCAGGCTAGGGTGAAAGATCCGGAGCAGCCCTTGTGGGGCTAATCAGTTGCACCTCAAATTCATGTGGTCCTGCAAATCATACTTCTTTCTGATTCTGTGCCTAGACTCTGTGCATCCTCCAGAACACACTAAGCTTGCTGGAGGGTGGCTGGGCCCCAATACTCACCCCTCCTGTGACCTGACCCAATCCAAGAGGCTTTTTTTCTGGAGATGGTAACTAGACCAAGTGTACATATCCACATTCTTGTCACTATACCCAGCCCCTAAGGCCACAGCCACATTGAACACCTGCCCTTCACCCTTGCCAAGAGGTAGTTGTGGCAAGTTTGGAGCTGGGGGCAGGGTAGTTCAGGCTCTCAAGAGCAGCCAGCAAGCAAAATGAGCATCTGGGGAGAGGCTGAGCATGGCTGTAACCACAGGTAGTTCTTCACACGTGTAGGATCTAGATACTCCACCAGCCTGTGGCCTGAATGAAGTGCACAGCCTTCTGTTCGAAGTCCTGCTGGCAGCCAACAAGAAGAAAGCATGCTGTGATAACATGTTTGTGATAACAAATCACAAACCTGGAACTCTGTGTTTCAGCAAACAAGGCTTTCTTTCTTTTGTTCTGATGATGCATGTCCAGCACAGAGTAGGTAGAGGGCTATTCTTCCAGAGTTACCAGGGACCCAACTGGTAGAGGTTCCACCTTGGCACAGGCTCCCAAGATATCCTGAACAGGGAGCCCAGAGGCAAGAGGGATTCAGTGTACAGCCCTGGATTTACCCACCACTCTCACTCAGAGCTCAGGTTAGAATCAATCTCATGGCTACCCTTCACAGAGACGTACAGAGTACTAGGATGTCTTTTCTAGCACCCAGCAGGGAACAGAGTATAATAAGTTCATATCAATTCACAGTCTCCCAAGTTGTAGTAACAGCATTTCCCTGCTCCAGGGATCTGGCTCCAAACCTAGAGGCCTTCTTGACACCTCTCTGCTTGAATGCTTTTTTTTTTCCCTCCCCAAACACTAGTTATAAAAAATAGGGTGTCCTGCATGCCAGATAAGGACTATGCCACTGAGCCCTTCCCTCATATACATACATATATACATACACTTATATATATATACCTCAGTCATGAATGTGGTCTCCTCTCTCACACACCTGTTCAGGAGAGGGTCTCCATTGAACAGCTACCATGGCCATATGAAGATGCTGAGGTAAGACGGTCACTCCCTCCCCATCTCCATCTACTCCAGTCCTCCTAGCCTGTGCTACTCTGAGATAGACAGCCCTTTCCTGCCTCTGGGCCTTTGCACCAGCAGATCCCACTGTTTGAGTGCCCCCCCCCCCAGGGCTCAGAAGAGCACCCTCCCTCAGCTCCCTCCTGACTTGCCGCTCGGTCTGGATTTCAGCTGGCCTCCCTCCCACTCCCCATACTGCTTTCAACAAGTCTGTTTCCTAAAGCAGCTCTTTTTTGCTGGAGGGCTGACCACCTTTTAACAGCCTAAAGAAAGCTTCATTATGCTGTCTGTCACCTCCACATACAGTTTAGTTTCCTGCTATACACCTACCATCTGTAATAGTGCCCGAGCTACAGTGGGAAGGATTATTGAGAATGAACAAATGAACAGACACAAGCATAGATAAACGCTGAGAGCCCAGACTGCTGGGGCTCAAGGTCCAGGAGTGATCTATTTTGCTCCCTCAGCTTGCTCATCTGTAAAGTGGGAATGAGAATGGTAGCTATTGGCTGCATCTATCTATAAAGCTATCTGGTTATGTCTGGAAAGGCAACTTGTTAACCATAGTTATCATAAAGCTTTGACATGGGCCAAGAAGATGACTCAGTGGCTAAAAGTGATCATTAACAAGCCTGACAACCTGAGTTTAATCCTTGGGACCCACAGGATGGTAGATGAGAACCAGTTCCCCAAAGTTGTTCTCTGGCATCCACACATGTGCTGTGTGGCACCTGCCTGACCCTCTTCCCTACCCCCAACCTGGGAAAATAAATAAATAAATGCAACTTTTAAAATTGAGTTTTGGTGTGTGTATATGCATGTACATGTATGTGCGTGTGTGTGTGTGTGTACATAGAGACTAGAGGTCAACAATTATTTTCCATGAGCCCCTCCTTTTTTTTTTTTTTTTTTAAATTTTTTTTTTGATTTATTTATTTATTTATTATGCATACAGTTTTACAGAAGAGGGTGCCAGACCTCATCATAGATGGTTGTGAGCCACCATGTGGTTTTGCTGGGAATTGAACTCAGGACCTCTGGAAGAACAGTCAGTGCTCTTAACCTCTGAGCCATCTCTCCAGCCCCGAGCCCCTCCTTTTTAAAGAATGAAATACTTGAAGTAACTAACAAAACAGCTAAAGGGGCCGTTTGAACACTTGCCTAACCCCAGCTCTCTTAAAGAACTTCTATATGGTTATTTGTTGAGGCAGGGTCTCCCACAAGCCTGGAGTTCACTGTTTCAGCTACACTGACTGGCCAGACAAGACCCCAATGGCATGTCCCTGTCTCTGTCCCTCTAGAGCTGGAGTTACAGACACAAACTGCCACACCTAGCTTCATACAAACAAACAAGATCTGAACCTAAGTCCTTATACCTGAACAGCAAACACTTCACCCACTGTGCTGTCTTCTTGGCCCAGAACTCCAACTCCACCTTTATTTTTTCTATGTACTTTCTTTTTAAAAATAAGATTTATTTTTATTTTATGTGCATTAATGTTTCCCTGCCTGCTTATATGGACTATATGGGTGTCTGGTTCCAGAGGAAGCCAGAGAAGGTCATCAGATCACCTGGATCTGGAGCTGCAGACAAGTGGGAATCATGTGGGTGCTGGCATCCAAACCCAGGTCCTCTGCTAGAACAGTCAGTGCTCCTAACTACCTCTCCAGTCCCTCTATCTATTTCCAAGAAAGAAATCCCAATTGCCCTGATCATGAGCAAAATTTACATATAATAGTGTTCTTCACTGTGATCTTTTAATAGTAAAAAGTTGGGATCAACCTAAATTTCTAAGATGGGATTTGTTAAATAAAATCAACCATTTAAATTCAAGTTCTCAAAGAATATTTAATGGCATGAGGAAATGGCCAGAGCATAATACTAAATGAAGTAGGATATAATTTCAGGGATTGAGTGGTGGATACCTGTTTGGTTATTCCTCTTAAATAGCACATATATTCTTTTGTGGCTATTTATTATTTAGCATACATAGAAAAACAGAATATAAAACTGTATGATCCCAATCCAAATTTATATAATTTCTGCATCCTCTTTGCTTCCAAGAGGCGCAAGTAAGGAAGACGGAAGTCGCAGGGGAGCCACAGTGGTGGGCCCTTGTCCAGAACCTACAGAGGAAGGGTTAGGGGTATGGCTTCTCGGTACAGCACTCATCCAGCTTGAGGAAGAGGCTCTGAGTTCGAACCTAGAACTGAAAAAAAACAAGAAAAAAAGCTAGAAGTGAGCTAAAATATTAATAGGAGGTCCTTCTAGGCTGAGATGTTGAAAAATTAACATATCACATTTTCTGCATTTTATCAAAGGATGTAAAATGGTAAGACTTAGTAACCAGGAAGGGAGCTGCTTTGTATCTTGTGTGTGTTTGTGTGTTTGTGTGTGTGTGTGTGTGTGTGTGTGTGTGAATAAAAGATGGATGATGGGCTGAAGAGATGGCTCAGCAGTTAAGAGTATTTGCTGCTTTTACAAAGGACCAGAGTTTAGTTGGCAACACCCACATCAGAGGCTCACAACTGCCTGTTAACTTCAACTTCTGGTCTCCATAGGCTCCTGCACTTATGTGCACATACCTATACACACACACACACACACACACACAAGTGCACATATCTTTCTTTATAAATCTTTTTTTTTAAAGATGCATGTGCATGGGCAAGGCTGTGTTGGTGCATGCTTTTAATTCCAGGACTCTAGAGCTGAGGCAGATGGATCTCTGTGAGTCCAAGGCCAGCCTGATCTACAAATTGAATTCCAGGGCAGCCAGAGCTGTTACGCAAAGAAACCCTGTTTTAAACAAACAAACAAATGCATGTGCATGTGTGCAGAGTTCAGAGGACAATGTCAGGGCTGGTCCTTAACATCTACAGTGTCTCTTGCTTGACTTGTACACACCAGGCAAGCTGGCCCAGTTTTCCAGGAAGTGTTCTATCTATGCTTCCTGTCTCCCCACAGAAGCTCTGTAATTACAAATGTGCTACTGAGTCCAGCTTTGCAAGAGTTTTGGGGGTTTGAACTCAGATCTTCATGCTTGCACAATAAGTCATTTCCCCAGCACAGGAAGGACAGTGTTTATTGTTTTTTAAGAACACGTCAATCTTTTCCAAATGCTTCTTCCATGTCATGGTCATTAATGATGAAACCGTGATTTCAAAAGACTAGGTAAGTTTGATAATAGACAGGTGAAATTTTTCTTTTGAGACAGGGCTTCTCTGTGTAGACTTTGGGGCCTGTCCTGGAACTCACTCTGTAGACCAGGTTAGCCTTGAGCTCACAGAGATATGTAGCGGGAAATCAGGAACTATATATGTGAACGATCGAGCGGGGCATGGTTAACTGAAAAGGATTCCAAAAGTAGACCTTTGAGGGAGGGGACCAGGACAAGAAGTCGTCATTCTCTCGTGAGAGTTCCCCGACCGAGTGCGCAGTTCGCTCCAGCTGCCCGGGAGTTCGGACGTACAGCGTGAGGATGAAGAATCTTCCTTAGAAAGGCTCCGGCGCGCTGCAACCTCACCCTGTCATCTTCTCCTAAAACCAACTCTATTTTATAAACTATTTTCTCCAAATAAACCCTATTTAAAAACATATCTCAAAACAAATTTTTACCACAATAGAGATCCACTTGCCTCTGCCTCCTGAGTGCTGAGATTAAATTCGACCACCATCACCCAGCTCACAAAATAATTTTTAAATGTAATCAAAATTGTTTAAATTACTGTCGAAATTGAACCATGGGAAGCTGCCCATTCCACTGACATCTTAGGTCTTTTAGCATATGTACCCATATCTCAGTCATAATTAACTATACATATTATATACATAGAGAGAGAAAATACTCTGCTCCAAGTCTTTCCTGTGGCACCCACAATATCCCCGAACAAACCATGATTCTCACATGCAGAGAAAGAGCAACATGGAAAAGTGTTGGTGTTATGTAGCACCAGAGATATTTGAGTACTGCTATCACCCAGGAAAGATTGCTGAGGTCACTTCGGGCTTCTGCAAAACAGGCCTAGGACACTGAACCTGCCCTGTCTGCAGTCCCCTCTGCTCATCTGGGATGCTCCCTCTCTCACTTCCTTGAACTCCAGTGGTGACTAACATCAAGTAGGGTTGTGGGGTGCTGCCCCCAACTGGCCATGCTTTCAGGGTTGTACGTGGACCTTTCTGTGGGAGATCTGTCTTCCTCCTGCCCTGACACAAGGTTAGCTATAGAGTCTTCCTCAGATCTCACACAAAGCTTGCAAAGTCTTCCTTAGAAGACCAGCCTCTGATTCCCTGACCCCTTGACCCCTGACCTGGCTGCCCTCTGCTTCCAGAAACCATCTTCCTTCATCCAACCAAGACACCCTCCTTCCTCAAATTCTCTCAATATCCCATTCTAATTTTCTCTTCTCCCTCTCTCGTCCTCTGACTCACTCTCCCCCACCCCACCTTCCTCCTCCTCTTTCCCCTCCATCTCCTCCATTCTAAAAACATCATCCTTCAGGTCCCTTGTCCACGAAGTCTGCCTGACTCTCTTCCAGCTAAATGCACCTCCTTCTTGCTCATTGCTAGAGAGAATGACAATTCCTTATCAACACTTGTGCCAAATGCAAAAGCTCAGGGACAGGCGTGACAAGAGGTAAGGCACCCTGCCTGTTTTCCTGGAGGCCTGTATCCAGGGAGCTTCCCAGGCCAGGCTGGGCAGCCTGCTGACTCACAGGGATGTGAGTCATGCCCTGCTCTGGGTTTCGGTCTGTCCCATCTCCAGCAGGACCAGGAGACAAACCGGCTTCCTGTCCCTGTTGAAGCTACTGGTGTGTGGGAGCCCATGAATGGCCTGTCATAAAAGGTATTCTCCTGGCCTTCTCTCACTCATTCATGACATCACATAACTTCATCAAGTGCTTACTCTTGTGGGTGAAGACCTGAATGTAGATAGATTTCCACTTGTGTGTGTGTGTGTGTGTGTGTGGTGTATGTGTGTGTGGAATAGACATACCAATTGCTGTTACTTGGTTCTGGGTTCCCCATTGTCCTCACATTGGTAACCAACAACCTTAAAGACCCCCTGAACCTGGACTAAGAGCAGGAGACCCAGCCAGATTGGTGGCTACTCATCTTCCCATGACTCCACCCTAACCACAAGATGCAGAAAAATTTAGACAAAGCTAGAAAGGGCTAGGACAATCACCCTTACCATGAATCCTTATTTGTTGGAGAAGCTGTCAACCACATCATCTAAGGAATCTGACAGGAGCCCAAAGCCACAGAGGCCCCTCCATGCCCCATGCTGTGGCTGGACTCCCTGTCGGAGATCCCATGAGGACCCTGTGAACCCCACCCGGAGCAAAACTGAGTGACGGGGAACACCTCACAGGGTGCCCAGTGGGATCCAGCTTTGACTCACAGCCACAAGCAAATGGAGTGAGGATCCCCTGGCGCCCCGGCTCCCTACCCCCACCTTCAGAACTGTGCTTCCCGCAAAATCAATCATCCTGCCACTTGGTTTGCGGGAAGTGGGGGGCGAACAGGAGACTCATGGGGCTCGTACTCCCTTGCAGGGTGGCGGACACATGTGGCTGGTGTGGGTAGACACAACTGGGCACCAGTCAGAGAGGGCCCAAAGGGTCTCCACCCATGCCCTAGGCCCCCCTCAGCTGGTCAAGTCAGGCCCAGAGATGAAAGGTGGAGATCCTGGGATGGGAAAACTGCACGGTAAAGGATGCATGGCTGAAAATGCAGAGCTGCCTCAAGGACAAGGCAAGGAGGAAAGGGTTTGTTAAGTGTCTCTGAACCTGTATTCAAGCACTGTCCGCATGTCCTGCCAGACTAGAAGGTGAGCAGAGATGGTTCAGCCCCGTCGGAGCTGGAATAGGGTGACACGGAGGTCTGCATTGTGGTGTGCAGTGGGTAAGGTGATGAGAACAGCCTCTTAGACTTCCTCCCTCTGTTGACCTTGACTGCCTGGATCCTGCCACCAGAAAGCCATTCCTGTGCCCCAAGGAGGGGGACCACATGCTCCCCTGTTACCTGGAAAAACTCCCATGGTTGAGCAGCTGCTGGCAGCTCTCCCATAAAACCTCTCCATCCATCACTGTCAATAAAGATGGCAACATACATGTTCACATTTGCACAAGGCTCTAGTGTGTAAAGCCTGCAAGGATGGGCTGGGGGTGGGTTTTATTATTATATTTTCACCTTCATTTGCAAACGAGGAGACAAAGGTCACCAAAAGGCACACTGAGTGTGACTGAGGAAGAGAGGTGTGGCCTGCCTGCCAACTCTGCTCCCTTGGAAAGAGACAAGTCCAGAGGTCCTATCTCCTGGCAGAGTCCTGGCTTGCTTAGAGGCTCAACCACCCAGCTATGTCTCCTTCCTGGGTCTCTACCTCCCGTTCTGTAAAATGGAGTTACTGATCCCTGCCCTGCCCCAGGGGGATTGTACAGGGAGCAACCGGTGCTACTGGATGGGAGAGGCCTTTGGAAACCTCACTGGCTGTGCGCAAGCATCAACAACCAGTCTGCCTCAGAATCACCTCATCTCACTATGCCCAGGAGCGGCCACCAGACGGGACAAGGTTTTCTAGATCTGGTGCTTGGTGATACTAGGAGTTTCCAAGCTACTCAGACCTTGTCCAAACTCCCCAGTCTCCCTTCTGCCACGAGCTGGTAACAACACAGAATAGACTTGGTTACTCAAAATAACCCCCCTCCCTAGGAAGGGGCATGGAGATGGTGGGCCAGGTTGCCCATGTGAATACTATCTGGTGTGAACTAATTTGATGATGCTGATAAAGGCTGAGGTGCCTGGGGCCACAAGCCCCACCCAGCACACCACCACCACCACCACCACCACTCCACCCCACTGATAACATCAGGACTGAGCTGTCCTGGCTCCTCATTCTCAGGTGTTGAAATCCCGGCTCCATCAGGCCGGCTACTTTGGCTCTTACCAAATCGTTGTAATTGAGATTAATTTGGGGGCGAATTGGGTCAGCCCTCGAAGGCACCCATTAATTAGTGGGGGAGGTTTAGAGCATCAACAGCTGGGCCTTGCACCCAGCAGGCCTGGAGTCATCGGATAGGGAGCAGTCCTGTGAGATGGTGTGTCCCAGGGCAGGAAGCTGAACAAAGCCTCTCCAACACCAGGCCAGGCCACACCCCCAGCCTTTTCCCCTGGAGACTTTCCTCTCACCCTGGGGAGGGGGGCCTGTGACTCTAGTCCAAAGACTGTGCTCGGTCTCCAGGAGTTAAAGGGCTCATTACAAGGGGGGGGGAGGGGTGCTCAGAAGTTCCTTGGACATCAAACAGCTCTTGCAAAACTTTTAGATGAGTTAAGCGCAAATGAATTTGAGACAGACAATGAAGTTCCCTTCAGAGACACCTGGGCAGAAAAAAATGAAGGGAAAAGCGCCCCAGGAAAAGCTCATTTGGAGATTTTTTTCTCCCCCTGAACCCAAAACATACAAGGAAAACAAACCCACCCGTCTACACCGGGTGCCAGAGGCAGACAGACACGCCCTGACTCAGTACTGGGCTGGCAGCAAGTTGAGGACATACACGTGAGGCCTGGGAGCACATGCAGAGTGGAGAGCTGTAGTGATGGGCAGGGACTGAGCATGTGCAGAGGGGGCACCAGACCTGGGATGGAGTAGAGCCAAGAGTTAGAACAATGTGGGCCAGGTAGGTGGACCCAGGGGTAAATGTGGGGTCTATGTCCTGGCTATGCACAGTGAGAGGTAAAGTCCATGCCCCTGACACCCTCTGGTCATATTCATGCTCCTGGTCCCTGGCAAGGCCCTCCCAACAGCCAAGCAGGTGAGATGTCACAGTCGGGGCCAGGGACCTTCCTGCTCCACCCTACTCGTCCGACTTGATTTAGCCTTTTCCCTGGGTGTCTTATTTTTTCCTTAAGAATCTCAAACAGACAAAAGTAGATTGAGTCATCAGCAACCAGCTATACCTCTGCCCACTCTGGAGCCCTATCCCACCCTAAGGACCCAAAAGGAGGAGGCTGCTGGAGCCTAGCCAAGGGTGACTAGAGGAAGTTCTGCACCCCTGCTAAGTCCTCATCATGTCTCCATGAATGGCCTGACCCATGTCCCAGGCTGGGTCCTCCCAGAGGGCTCCAATGGAGCAACCTCCTGGCTATGTGCATTTGCAATTCATGGCTCTAACTGAGATTGCATTAGGCCCAGCTGTCACTTGTGATGAATGCTGCTTGTTTTCTAGAAAAAAATGGGCTCTGGATAGAGAGTGACAAGATAGGGCCTGGGGACCAGGGCATGGCTGGTGTCCTCTGTAACCTAGAACTGGGCTCCTTGGAGGCTCTCAGGGTCACATGAGCGAGGACCGTGGCCCTGATACAGTTTCCTTCTTACTACGTCCTCCACAGTCCCTGCCTCCAGGGGCCTCCCAGCAGCTGTGACTCAGTGATTCTCAACCTGTCAGGACCCTTCAAGGTGGGTGAAACAACCCTTTCACTGGGGTTACATATCAGATATCATGCATATGAGGTATTTACATTACAACTCATAACAGTAGCAAAATTACAGCAACAATGAAGTAGCAACAAGATAATTTTATGGTTGGGGGTCCCCCCAATCTGAGGACTTCGTTAAAGGGTCACAGCATTAGGAAGGTTGAATGGCTGGTCCTGAGGGAGGAACTCTGGGTGCTGGGAGGGAGTCTGCCAAACTGACAAGCCACCTCAGGTCTGAGGGCAAACGGTAGCCATTATGTGGGCTGGAAATGCTTAGAAAGGGCACAAAATCAGGAGGGATGGAGCTCCTGGGAGTGGGGAGATTGGTGAGATTCCTGGGGCGGTGGAGAAGCCCCTGTTGACTGCACCCCCTACAATCCTGATCTCAGGGATATAGGCCTGCTCACACGTGGGCAGGCTCCCTGGTGACCTCCTCCTCATCCCCCAGGCCTGGGACATCAGCTTTGAGTCGGGAATGGGATTGGGTACAGGAATCAGTTGCTAGACTCCCCCATATGTGCCGGCTTCTCGGCTTCACTTCTCAGACCTTTAAGGAGGAGAGACTTCCTTGGTGATGTAAAGTCAGTTTAAGAACTGGAGGTGGCTGCCGAGTATGTCCCTTGTTGCGTCCCTGCTCCTGTCGTCCCACCATCCAGAGGACCATCGTGACAGACAGGACCGAATCCTTCCATTTGTGTGTGGCTTGTTGAAAGAACGGAAGCTCATGTGGGATGGCTTTTTTTTCTTTCTTTTCTTTTCTCTTTCTTTCTTCCTCTCTTTCTCTCCCTGTGGCTTGCCATCTCTATGAAGTCTCACAGTAGGGTAGAGATGAGAAAAGTGGGTAGAGCTAACCCTTCCCCACAGATGGGGAAACTGAGACTGACCGCAGGAGGCAGAGGTTGCACACACACAGCATGGCTGGCGGCTGTTTTCAGAATGAGCAAATGGATGAATGAAGTTAAGTGCGTGAGTGAGACAACAGCCGATGGAATGTGTGAGCTTCAGGGGAGGCTGAGCCGAATGCTTCCACCCATGAACTCCCCGCTTGCCTGTGTCCTGTGTCTGGACATTTGCTGGCTCTGCCCAGTGGGTCTGCCTGCTGCAGAGCCAGATGGAGGCAAGAGCCTGCCTCTTGCCCAGCCAGAGTTCAGTTTCCACAGCATCCACAGCAGGAAAAGAGACAAAGCACTTTGGGAGAGGAAAAAAAAAAATCTGTGCCCAAGGTGTAGATGGGAGCCTGGCCCCAGGTATACCATTCTAAAAACAGCTATTCTGGGTGTCAGACGAAATGCAAAGGGACACTGAAGTGACAGGTGCGGGCTTTGTCATCTGTTCACAGGTGGGGATGTAAAACTCAGGAATGAGGAATTCGCCTGGAGCCACCAGCCACCAGTGTACCTACGGCCTGGGGCTGGGGTGGGGGCTTCACTCTTCCTGTGGTGAGAGAGTCTTCCTGCTCATCCAAAAGCTACAGGCCGCCCCTAGGGTGGCCCCTCTTCCCAGCCAGAGCTCCTATCCTGGCAATTTTGGTCAATTTGGCAAACCTTGCTCCGAAAGCTAGAAGTCTGTTCCTAACAGCTGCCCACCCTATTTGTTCCCAGGTGAGCCCCAGGACACTCTTCCATGCCAGTTCAACATATGGGGTTCCCCTGGCAACAAGACCAGAGTCCAGACCCAAGTCCTCTCCAATGACCACAAAACAGGCTGCATTTCTGTCCACACTCCAGATGCGCAGATAGATACTGTTTGTTTCTCAGGATACAAACAGCTAAGCCACACTCTGGAGAATTCAGAGTCCAAGGGTCAGCCCCTCGCTCCTCAGCTGCACTTTCCAGGTGAAATCTAGAGCCAGATCTCTGGATCTGAAGAGAGCTGAGTTCAAGTTCCAAGTTTCTCCCATGAGCTGTGTGACTGTGGGGCTTACAGCTTCCTCTCACTGACCTTTGCCTTCCGCATCTGTAAAATGGGTTCGATTGCACTTGTGTCCCTGTAGAGCTCCCAGCAAAGGGACACCACCCCTTTGATCTTGGGTCCTCATCTACTCTCGCCCTCCTTACTTCCAGCTGCCACCAGCTGCCATCATTTAAACCCTTAACTGCCCCAGGGGCCGGACCACGCCCTGTCTTTCACACAGGTACTCCAGGGACCCTCTCCTCCTCACAGACGTCAAAACCAGCCTTCAGATTCCCAGATGAGAGGCCTTCACAATTCCCCTATCCCAGAGTCACCTCTTTGCACCACCCAGGACACCCTCCACCTCCCCCAGGGACTCCTCAGGTAGCTGTGGACCCAGGGACCAAGCTGAAAGCCTCTCCACCCCTGCCACCCTCCTCAGGGATGGGGATCCTACTACATCCTGCCACAAGCCTGAGCCTATTTCATCAGGCCAAGGATTGCTTTTTAAATAAATCTAAAAACTCCACTTCCTCCTTGGCAAGTTCATTTTAAGTCATTTTATCTCTTTCCCCTCTATATTTTTCCCAAATAATGTGATTAAGTGACTCAGCGCCGGCTGCCTCTGGCAGGCCCGGCCTCTAATTCAGTTTGAGGACGGTCACCTTTGACCCCACTCCACTCTAGCTAAGAGGACACTTAAGCCATATTCTACTGCTTCCTTCAGAGAGAGGCGGGAGGGGGGGGGCTAGTGAGGGGTGGGGGGAATGGGGGGGCCAGGGGGGAAGCGAAACAAACTTTCACATAAAATTATGGTATATGGATAATTGAGAAGTTTAAAAACATGAATCTAATTGTACAGTCCCGAGAGAAAGCCATATCGAGCCACCCTATAAGAGGCCTGGAATCTCCCCATGATGATTTATTGCTAAATCCTAGTATTTTTCAATACATTATAGTTTTTAAATTGTGTTTAAATTGAGTGTAGAGGAGCAGAGGCCATTAGGAGATGCAGAAATGATGATTATATTTAAATATTCATGCACGCAGTACCTTATTATTGAATCTGAACACTAACAAAATCAATATTAAGTGCGGTTTGACATGAATTTATTTATGAATTTCGACTTTCTAAGTACTGTATTTTTTCACTCAAAAATTGTGAGTATAATGTAGTAATGATATCAAAACACAGTGTCAGGGAGCATTAGCTGGGTGGTTAGAAACCTCTGGATTAGGGGGCCCCAGATTGCCCTCAAAAGTGCTTACTATACAAAACCTTTTCCTTTTTTTTTTTTTTTTCTCTCTCTCTCTCTTGCTGTTTCTGAATCACAGTCCACACACACTCAGGGCGGGTGGTGGGGAGGAAGCCAGCTCAGGCCAGCAGGGCTGAGGGCTCACTCTCTGCTCCTAGGAGGCTGAGGCGGGGCAGCTGATGTGGGGTTCTCTGTCAGTTTCCTTCCCTGCCCCCCATCCACACCAACCCATGTCTAGCCCTCCCCTAGGGGTTCCAGGGTTTAGACTCCCCAGAGGGAAACGCTAGCAGGTGGGAAGAATTTGGTGACTTTACATCCTGAGACCTTGGATTCAGTGGGTCAGAGTGAATGGGGGGGCAATAATAGAAGAAGCTAGGAAGAGTCCTTCTCAGAATACAAAGCCAGTAGCTCGCTGTCACTGGGCAGGAGCCTAGGTATCTCTGGCTCTTTAGCCTACCAGGCTCTTCTGCCCATTCGCTGGTCCTAGAGAGCACCTCCCCTGCCATTTTCACTGAGGTCCTTGGAGACAGATCCATTCCTCCATCTATGGTCTTTCCTGTATATGACCAGGACACCAGGACACTTCCCCAGCCTGCTGCTCTATATCACCCTTCCAGGAGGCCACCTAAAGCTGAAGAGTCACCCAAGATATCTTATGTCTGTGGCTTAAGCAGCCTGAAAGCCTAGAAAGGCCATCTAGGCTGGTGATGGCCTCTACCTACGGGAAGAACCTCTCCATGCCTCATTCAGTCAGGTGTAAGACAGCCTCACACACAGCATAAAATGAAATCAGGGCTCCTTCAGGGATCTGACATCATAGTCTTGGGACCCTCTTGGTATCCCCATTGGAGAGAACCAAGTCCAGAAACCCTGTCTCACCCAAGCCACCCCTCATAGGTCCCATAACCACAAACCGACAAACACCCACTGCCTAGCCCTGGGGCCCCATCAACACAGTAGCATCCCGACATACTTTTCAACCCACAGCTCCCAGGCTTTCCCATAAAGAGATAGACACCCAGACAGGTGTGGCCAGGTTACACACCAGTGCACTCCCCACATACACACACACAGATCCATGGTCGTCTTTACATACCCCAGCAAATATAGATATCCTGATATAGATAGACACCCCAATTTAGAGGGGATACTCCAACACACAGGCATGCCTGGCATACAGATGCATAAGCACACCCAATACAGAGATATCCCCACTTCCCACCACCAAGCTTGACTCCTTGGCCTCACCACCACCACCAGGCAGGTAGGTAGGTAGATGCCACCTGAGGTTAAGGGTCAAGTGGCACTTTAGAGGGTTGATTCAAAATATGTCTCTGCCTTTGAAGGGGGGAGCAGTGGCCCACTCCAGGGGGAGGGGGAGAAATACCCTACCCGACCCTAAACTCTTTTCCAGTAAATCGATGTATTTTGCTATAATTTTATTAGGAATATAAAAGGAGCTTTTCAAAAGTGCTTAGGACGCAAAAAAAAAAAAAAAAAAAAAAAAGAGGCGGGCGATGGAAACATTAGTCTGTCTGTGTTAGCAATCCCATAGTCACATTTTATTGTTACTGTCAGGATGCAAAAGCTGCGCTTAAAACAAAATAATACATAATGTATTACCAAGGCATAAACATCAGCGAGCCGCGAGCGGCCAGCGTTTTTATTCTAAAAAGAAGATGGAAAAAAAGATGACGGGACACTGTATGTGTGTGTGTGAGGGGGATGCAGCCTCCAAGAAAGAGATGGGAGAGCTAGGACCCCCAAATCTAGACAACCCAGAGCTTCAACCACAATATTACCCCTTTGTTGCCTCCCCTGGGTGGCAGAGTCTTTCCTCTGAGGAAATCCCGGGTCCTTGCTGTTTCTCTTCCCTTTCACTCAGGCCTTTGACACGTCCAACCTTGACCCCCACAATATTGCAGGGAAGGAGCCACGCAGCAGCCTTCCTCTGTTTGGGTTCAGAGAATGATGGGAACTTACTCTGGGTCACGCAGCAGTGAGAGTCAGAATCTGGGGCAGAGGACCTAGGGCCTTGAAGGTCTGCAGGTAGGACCCTATCTGTGCACTCGGGTCCCTGAGGTCGTCTGCTTTATCCCCGCCAGCTTCAATCCATTCTTCCTTATGTCCAAATGTATTTTTCTTCCTCTTGGACCAATATCATAAGCCTGGCCTACCTGCCTCAGAGACCTCAGCCTGATCCTGTCCTTTCTCACTTGGTTCCTGTGACCTTCCTTATGTCTCTTCAGTTCACCAAGCTCCTTCCTGCCTGACAACTCCTCTGCTGGAAAGTTGTATGGGGCCCCTTTATGACAAAGGCTGCTTCCTCCAGGAAGATCTCCTGGATCACCTGTCTATATCTTTACCTGTTTTCCATTAAATTGTTTATGGCTTGTTTACTTTAAATGAAAGGAGACAGGGAGCCAGTTGGTCCTGGTTTCTGTGATGTCCCAGCTCCTGGCCCCTGTACAGTCTGTCTGCTTTGTGTGGAGAAAGGTGAATGGGCCACGTGGCTCCTTGGCTGTCATTGCAGGTAGCAGATGGGACCTATGTGAACCTCAGGAACCTCTGGGCCTGTGGCATATCCTGGCTCTCCAGGGAAGCCAGGGCCAGCCCTTCTTCCCGTCTACCTCCCCTCGAGAGCGGGATTTCTCTGCTCTGCTCCTGCGTCTGAATCCAGTCTACCAAAGCCTGTGTGTGTGAAGGCAGGGCCTCCGAAGCTCTGCACCATCTGGTTCAGTATGGCTTGTAACATCTGGCAACTCGTTTCCCAGCACCAGCTCCAAAGTCTTCCCAGATGTCCTCTGGTGCTGGGAATCCCTCCCTCGATCCCTAGTTTTCTCTGTTTTTCTTAGACCTCACCTCTGAAGAGAGCCTGGACACTTCCACCACCCCTCCTACCAGCTTGCAGCCCTGGATTCCCCTCCTCTTGAGCCACTGAAACCCTCTAATCATGTCTCTCTCCTGGAAGGCTTCCCTCTGCACTGTGGAACCCGCTCTAGGGCCCCAGGGTTCAGCCAAGGCCTGTGAGCCTTTGGGAGAGCATCCAGGAAACAGAGAATTTGAAAGGAAACCCAGGATCAGAAGCTATGTGGTTTTTAGATCTACTATGTTAACCTACCTGGGCCTCAGTTTTTTAATCTGTAAACTGGGGAGAAGAACAGCACCTACCAGGGGCCTTTACAATATCTGCAAGGGTAATAGGAAAAGCCATTATTACTGTGTTCTTAAGGCCTTCTCCATCACCCAAGGAAGGGGACTTTGGACAGAGCCACAACAGAGAGTGCCAGCATCAGCCCCTACCCTCTGGGCCACCTTACCTTGTAGTTTGAGGGCACTTGGTGCCACCTAGTGGTGGGTGTGGACACTGAATGGCCTGACCAGGTAGATGGGAACAGAGATAGATCAGGACAGACACCAGAGAGGTAAGGAAGAGCCAAAAGTGGAGCTTTTTCTGAGGTCAGCATGCACCTAAGAAGTAAGTACCCCAACCCATCTAGAAGCCAACTTGAATAATAAAACAGGAAGTGATCACTTTCTGGATGCTCTATGCTCTGTGTTCAACTCAGAAGCCACCATGCCCTCTCAGCTTGGGTACCAGCACTCCACCAGAAAGGGAGACCCCCAACACAGAGGCCTGAAGGAGCACTCAGCTCTCTCCAGCTCACCTCATCATCTCTTACAATCACAAGTGTTCCTTCCTCAGACCCAAAGCAGTAGGAGGCTAGATGACTTGTTCCTGGGGTCCCTCCTAGCCAGACATGGGGTGTGTGTGTGTGTGTGTGTGTGTGTGTGTCTGTCTGTCTGTCTGTCTGTCTGTCTGTCTGTCTGTGTATAAGTGTGGGAGGTCTCTATGTGTAAATGGCAAATGGCTCATGCTATGGGGGAGGGTCAGGTGAGAAAGGAGAAAAGACTGGAATGTCAGCATGTTTAAAGTGCTAAGGGACAGAACATGGGGCTGTGACAGAACAGGCTGGACTGAGCCTGCCCCACTGTCGCAGTGAGGCCTCTGCCACCTGCTCTGTCCAGCTTGTGGCTCTGAGAGAGTAACCCTCGCCATGTCTCTGCTTTGGCAGCTGAAATGGAAAGAGCTGTCTCTCCTGGGCTTGTTCCTGGGACTGAGTGAGAACCCAGGGAAGACGGGAGATGTATAGCATCAGCTCCTAGGAGACTGCTCCACTAAAGCATGCCAAGGGGGCTTCTCCAGACCCCACCATGCCCTCTTCAACACACACACACACACACACACACACACACAGAGGGCACAGCAGGAGCTCAGGACTGACCCTGGAAAGAGGCACAGTGTCTGGCTATTTAAAACCATGTGTCTGTAAGTACTCAAGATGACAAGCTGCATTGACACGGGTTTGCACAGAGACCTCTGAGCATGGATGTGTCTTCAGGGCTGGGGGCACGGGATGCCAGGAGCAGGGCGGTGCTCCTATGCCTGCATGTGGGTGTGCAGGGCCCCAACAAGGGCTGTCATTACAAGGAAAATGTCACTCACCTACTCCTCTTAGCCCACCCCCCACCTGGCAGGATAACCCCTCATTTCTGCCTGTCAGAGCTGGGGTAAGAGGGGCTTTGATTCTATGCAAAGGTTAGGATCAGGAATCCTCTGGAATCACCTTGCACTTTGACAGTTCATTCCTGAGGCCTGAGGTATGGAACAGAATCCAGGGAGCTCTGACCTGAGGTATGAAACAGAATCCAAGGACTTGTCACCTCGCTCTTCTGCCACAAGACCATAGGCTGAAGGATAAGAAGAAAGCTTAATTAGCAAAATGCTCAGCGTGCAAGCATGAAGACAGTCTGAGCCCCAGCACTCAAATAAAAAAGGCAAGCATGTGTACACTCGTGACCCTGGTGCTGAGCTGGGGGAGGGGTGACATCTGGACACTGGTTGGCCAGCTCAGCCTAATTTGTGAGGCCCAGACCCCACTGTCTCAAAACTCCAAGTGGACGGTTCCTGAAAAATGTACCAAAAGGTGGCCTCTGGTTTCCATGAACAGAAAGAAACACACACACACACACACACACCACCACCACCACCACCACCATCACTCCATGGTAGGCTAGCTCTCTATCTGCTGCTACAGTTCTCAGGCCTGGGGTACAAAGGCGGAGGGGGGCAGGAAGGTGGTACAGGGGAGCGGGAGAATGACCCTTCAGGTCAGGCAGACCTGCCTTCTGATTTCCAGAAGCACTGCTCCATGGCTATGTTTTTAGACAAGTCAGGTAACTTTTCTGAGCCTCGGCCTGTCCAGCAAAGGCTAATTACCTCTGCACAGTTCTTGGCCATGTATCCCTTGGCATCTGTAATGGAGGCCACATTCAGTGCCAGTCACCGCCGGGAGTCCTTTGCCTGTGTCATTTGTCTTCACATCCATCTGCCCATCCCCCGTGGTGGCTGCTTAACTGTTGCATTCGTTCTGCAGATGAGGAAACTGAGAAGGTGGATTTTGTTGTATGTCACCAACCTCCAGGCAAAGGCACTTGGAAGCAACAGTTTCCTTCCATACTTTTCCCTGTGTGATCGGTCTGGGGCAGAAAGTTGTCTCTTACTTTCATATGATTCCTGAGCAAATAAGCTGTAGGCTCCCTGACCTCCTTGTCCTCAACATACGCCTGTGGGGGTGGGGGGTGCTGAGTCTAGATCAGGCCTGACACATAGAAAAGTCCCTGCAGTTCTTTTGTAGGCAGGAAGATGGACCGCACCCGCACTCCAGGTAAGGCCTCTGAATCCCCAGGAGTGAAGCATGTTCTCTGAGCCTAGCTGGCCAGGCTGGGAGCAAAGGCCCTTGGGAGGTCCCAATGGGAGCTCACAGCCTGCTGGAGAAAGATAAGAGGCAAATGGGAAATCAGTAGCAGGGCTTTCAGGCTGGTGAGAAGGAAGGGGGGAAGCATCCAAGCCTAAGATGGAGGTCAGGGCAGTGTCCTGGAAAATGAGAGGCACATCTCTGCTTCCACTGCCCTGAGCTAACTCAGCCTTGGAGAGTGAAGTGCAGGCACTCCAGGCAGCAGACTGGATGGCTAAAACAGAAACGTAGGAATTATCACAGTGTACTGCTGAACTCTAGACTCTAGATACTCAAGGGAGGTACAAATGGGAAGGAGAATCCAGGAGACATTGTCCTGACAACTTAGCACTACAATGTACACCAGCCCCAAACAGCTGGCGTGAAACAGCCTTTATATTAGACCACATCATGAGCCAGGGGCTGGGACCAGGCACAACCAAAAGAGCCTATGTGCTCCACCATCCCAGGGTCTGGCTAGGGTAACTCTGGCTATGCAGAAAGGGTAGCACCATCTGAGTGTCCCTCACAGGTCTGGCCCCACCTGAGATTCTAGCTGAAAACTCAAGCATGCCTGGCCTCCTACAGAGGTCTGCACACGGGGCTTCCTCACAGTGTAGCACAGGCTTATAGTAACAGGTGTTGAAGACCAAGGGAAGGTGTGTGGGGTTTCAGTGACCCAGGCTCTGGACTCAGCAGGACACTGCTGCCTACTGGAATCATCCATAAAGCTCCGTCCAAAAGTCAGAAGAAGAGACACAGAGCACACACTACCCCCACCATGTGCATCCATCCATACTGGAAGGGGGCAGAGAAGGGAGGGTGGGAGATGTCTCTGTAGCTCCCCTTGGGATAGAGCATCTGGCTGCCAAGGTCACAGATGGCTCCACACTGGATCTTCCCCCATGCTCCCCACCTTTGTTTTCTCTCTCTCACTCTGAACCTGAAGTTCATCAGCTCAGCTGACCGACTGGCCAATGGACTTCACCACACACTAGCCCCCAACTGACATCTCCCCAGCCCACAACCTTGAACTTCTGATCCCCCTGCCTCCACCTCCAGAGTGCTGGAATTGCAGGTGTGCACCACTACATCAAGCCTCTGAGGTTCAGGGATCAGTCCGGCACTCACGCTGGAGCACTCAGGACACTAAGTTTTCACACACAGGGCTCTGAATTCCCAATGCCCAGCACAATGGCCAGCAGTCACACTTAGGATTTGTGGAAATTAAACGATAAGACAAAATCCCCTGAGGGCCTGCTGGGGAGCTTATTTCTTCCACTGAGATTCACCCAGGGAGCCAAGGGCTCAGGCTCCAGGTCCCAGGAAAGCCTGAGGTCTGTGTGCACTGATCATGCCTTCCCCTTCCCCACAGTCCAGAGAAGGCGGAGCCTCTTTTCCTTTGGCATAGAAAGGAGGGGTGGAGGCAGGAGGGAGGGAGGGCAAGTCAGTTCCCACACGGCTGCCACCAAGGTTTCTCCCCTACCCATCAGTCCACCGCTGGTCCTTGTGACTGTCTGTCCCCATGCACAAGACCCTGCCCCCCACTCTCAGACCCCTCGTAACATGGTGGGGGCAAACAGAGGGGGGACCAGATTCTTCGAGGCAGTTTGAAGAGTTTTGGCATTTCCAGGAGGGCACATGTAATATTTAAATGACTTTCCCCAGCCCGCCTGCACGCCTGCCTCGGCTTCCCAGGTGAATTTGTAGGCACTGAAATGGGCTAATTTCCCACACAAGCCATGTCAAATATAATTTGGGTGCAAAGTTGGTAATTATACGTAACATCAGTCTGATGTTAAAAACACTGAAAAATTTAGCAAGAGGAGACGTCTGAAGAGACGTAAGTCTGAGGCCCAGCCAGAAAGAGGCAGGCCCGGGCCCCCGCCGAAGCCAGAGGCATTAATTAATAATAGCATGTTTTCAGGGACTCGAGGACGCAGGTCCCCAACTGTCTGAAATTCCTTTGTCTACCAATTACCAGCCTCTGGGGGTGGGGGGAGCCGGGGAAGATGGGGGTCTGATCCTGTTAAAAGGTAGTGAGCTTCGAGCCAAGACTGCAGCCCACCTGTGGGCAGACCCCCACTGGCCAGCTGACCCCAAACACTTGTCCTGGGCCAGAGAAGAGAGACTCCTACCTCCTCTACTCAGGAAGATGTGAGAAGGGGTGGGTGAGCTTGGCCAAGCCATTCAGAAGTTTCAATGAGTCCAGAAAATGCTTGGGTGGGGCGCAGATATCACCCGCCTGTCCCTGATCATCTCATTCCTAACTCCGACTTCCTTAATCCTCAAAGCAGCCCTGCCTTCCTAACACAACCCCTGACAGCCTCTCCCAAGGGTCCCTGAGAGCTTTCTGGAAACTGTAGGAAGCCTCAGATACAGCACTCAAAAGCTGGATTTACAGGCATGCACCACCACCAGGGACCTCCATGTGCTGTGAAAGGCATGTAAAACCCCTCCACAGGACTGGGGACAGAGTTTAGTTAGCAGAATGCCTGCCTGGCATGCGCAAAGCCCCTGGTCAGCCACCAAAACTGTATCAACTAAGCATGGTGGCAAACGTCTATAAGTCCAGCACAGGGGTGATGAAGAAAAGAGGATCAGAAAGGTCGTCTTGACAACATAAAAACTTCAAGGCTATCTTGGGCTCTGTGAGATCCTGTTAGGGAAAAAAAGAAGAGGGAGGGAGGGGAGAGGGAAGAAGGAGAGAAAGAGGAACCCATTTCTATTCCGCAGGCCAGCAAGTTGCCCTCAGAGGAGCATGTCCAGTCACGGGAGGCCGGAATGAAATGCGGGTATCCCTTACCTGTGCAAAGACCCGCCACTCAAACGATATCCTCAGCCCTCTGTGCCAGCCTCAGCTGTGCCCTTTGCACACGCAGTGGTCCTCAGGCCTCACACTGCATGCACCTGCAAACTTTATGTAGAACTACACGTGGCCAGATCTGAGGGTGTCTGGGTGCTGCCTGGGTATAGGGGGTGTTTTTAACTTCCAGGTGATTCTGATGTTGGGCGGCGAGCTCATTAAAACTGCCCTGCTGGAGCTCAGCGCTCTAGCATTTCCAGCCATAATACATCTAAATCATGAGAGGCCTTTTCTTTTTTCTAAGTATATCCTTTTAATGTTACTATATATATATAATATACACATATATGTACATATTTACAAATATACAACATATATATACTATATATATTGCCTTGTGAGTGTGAGTTTATGAATGCAGGTACCCATGGAGGTCCACTAGATCCCTAGAACTCAAGTAACAGGCTGCTGTGAGCCACCTGATGCACTGGCTGGGAACTGAACCAGTCTTCTGTAAGAATGGTACTCCTTCTTCACTGCTAAGCCATCTCTGGCTCTCTGTGGGAGTCCTAAGGTCCAGGTTCTGGGTGTGAGCCCTGGGTTTCATTCCCAACACCACATGGTGGTGTAATAATACACACCTGTTATTCCATCACTGGGTAAGTGAAGTCAGAAGGGCCAGGAGTTCAAAGTCATCCTCAGCTGCATTCATAGCTTAAGGCCATTTTGGACCACAAGAGACCAAAAAAAGGAAAGAAAGGAAGAAAAAGAGAGAAAGGAAGAGAGGGAGGGAGGGAGGAAGGGAGGGAGGGAGGGAGGGAAGGGAGGAGGGGAGGGAGGGAGGGAGGGAAGGGAGGGAGGGAAGGGAGGGAGGAAGGACATTGCGGCACACATCTTTAATCTCAGCATTCAGAAGGCAGACAGGAAGACCTCTGTGAGTTCGAGGCCAGCCTAGTCTACGTATCAAGTTCCAAGCAGATTTTGTCTCAAATAGGCAAGGGATGGGGGGAAAGCTGGAGGGATGGATCGGCACTTTAGAGCACTGGCTGATCTTTCAGAAAACCCAGGTTCAACTCCCAGCACAGGAGTCTCACAAGCATCTGTAACTACAATTTCAGAAGATCTAACATCCTTTGTGACCTCCTCAGATAAAAGGCATGTGTGTGCTACACATACAGTCATGCAGACAAAGCATACATATAAAATGAAATAAATCTACAAAAATATTTAGAGGAGGAAAAAAAGAAAGAAAATAAAGTGCAGGCCCTGACATTGTGGGTCTGGGTGGGAACCTGTAATTCTAACAAGCTTCCTGTCGATTCTGATGCTATGGCCACAGCACACCAGGTTTGTCTGAATGGCCCTGTCATCAGAGGAATTTGCAGGTGACAGTGTCCCAGCCCGGAGATGCTGATGGAATTTTAGGGAGACCAGTAGTTTTCAGACTTAGGTACTAGCATGTTAAAGTTATTTGGTAGCTAGTGAAATGGTTCAAAGGGTAAAGGTGTTTGTGCCCAAGTTTGGCAGCCTGAGCCCAATCCCTGTAGTTGGCCTGAAGGTGGAAGGAGGGATCCAGCTCTACAAAGATGTCCCCTCCACATGTGTGACTTGGAACACGTGTGTTACACACACACTAGTAATAATAAAAAGTCTGTCAGTGTGATTTGAAACAGTATAACACTACCAGTACTAAGGCACATACATCTCTGGCCAAGTACTTTGGGGGATGGTATCTATTTTATTAAGTACCCAGGTGATTCTAAGAGAGAGAGAATTGAGAAACAGCTTTGAGCTGTGCCCCAGACCCTATAGAACTCAGGTTTAATTCCTTCATTAAGGAATTTGGATACAGCAGATTTGAGAATCAGCATTCTTTTATTTAAAATGTGTGTATGTGGGGGGGGGTTGTCTGCATGGATGGATGTGAACCAAATGTGTGCCTAGTGCTCACAAAGACCAGAAGAGTGTCAGATCCCCTAGAACTGGAGTTACAGTGGGTTGTGAGCCACCTAATAGAACCAAACCCAACCCTCTAAAAGACCAGATAGTGCTCTTAACCACTGAGCCATCCTGCCAGCCCCTAAGAATCAGCTGGGGAGGGAGGCTGTATCAGCTATAGTGGCTGGACCTCATCCTCCAGCATTCTGGTCTACAGCCTGCGTCAGCCCCACCCACCACCCACCCTCCATCCAGTAGGAAACAGTCACTGAGTTTGGGGAACTCAACAAGGGGAAAACAGACCAGAGGCAAAATTGATGTGGCCCAGACCGCAACTTCTAGCCACCTCCTCTGTAGCTGAGCAGGCTGAGGGCACCTTGGTCACAGGAACAAGCAAGAAAATAGGAGCAAGGTGGAGCAAAGCCAGGGAAGCCAGACAGGAGACTTCTACACAGCTAGTTCCTTGCGGTGGCTCCCTGGGCTACCCACCTGGGCAAGTCAAGACAGCACCACCTCCGTGTGCTTCTATGTCCTTATTTCTAAAGGAAGAGCATCAGCTCACCGCACCTCACCTTGTGTGTGTGATTGTGTGTGGTTTTTATTTTTAGATTAAAGTCACTGCTCAAGGCAAAGAACCCAAGGAGATCAGAAGCACTCAGTGAAAAGTCTCTTTTGGAAATAACTGTACTCATCGTTCTGCGTGTGTGGCTCCAGACATTTGCTTTGCATGTGCAAACAAATGTCTGTGTACATTTTTATAAATGGGCTTGCATATTGTTGCGAGTCGCTTTTAGCATTTCACCATGTATCATGGAGTTCTTCCTTGGCTAGCCATAAATATCTGCCTCATTCTTTTTGAAGTCTGCATAGTATTTCACAACATGGACAGGCTGTTTTTTTATTCTACCATATTTCATTTATTTATTCATTTATTTCATCATTCTCCTGTTGATGGACATTTGGGGTATTTCCATTTTCCCTCTACAATAGACAATACAGCAATGACACTCATATAGGAGCCTTTGAATGCATCTTTGCATATGTGTGTCTTTGCCGTGTGTGTGTGTGTGTGTGTGTGTGTGTGTGTGTGTTCCTGTGGATGTGTACCCATATATGTGGTTGCTCGTGTGCAAGTGAAGGTCAGAGGTCAGGTTGGCATTAGGTGTTTTCTTCAATTGATCTCCTCCTACTTTTTTTTTTTTTTTTTTTGATCTGCCTCGAAGACTATTAATTTTCTTTTTCAGGGAACTGAACTCAGAGCATCGTGTATGCTGAGCACATGTTCCACCACTGGGCTATCCCTCTCCTGCCAGGCCACTGGAATTTTGATAGGAGTTAAATCAATAGATCTGAGGGTAGGACAGTATAGCTTTTACATGTTTGTGTATGTGCACATGTGGAGGCCAGAGGTTGACGCCAGGTGTTGTTGTTGATCTCACTCCATCTTTTTTTTTTTTTTTTTAAAGAAAAAACTGAATTAATTTGCTCATTCACTCACTTACATAAATGTGCACACGACTGTGTCAAGGCACACATGTGGAGGTCAGAGGGTAACTTTCTCTTCCTACCATGTGGGGCCTGGGATTGAGCTGGATCTCCCAGCTTGCTAGCATGCACCCTTGCCCACCGAACCATCTCCCTTGCCCTCCATATTAATTTTTTGAGAAGGGTCTGTCACTGAACCTGGAGCTCATCCATTGAGCTAGAGTCGTGGGCCAATGAGCTGTGTGAATCCCCTTGTCTCTGCCTCCCCAGCTCTGAGATTACAGAGGGACATCAGACCTGGCATAGTGGTGATCTTCTTTAATCCCGGCATTCCAAAGGCAGAGGCAGGGGGATTTCTGTGAGGTTGAGGCCAGTCTGGTCTACAGAGTGAGTTTCAGAACAGTCAAACCACATAATGAGAACCTGTCTCAAACAAACAAACAAACAAACAAACAAATTCCCTGTATTTTGTGGGGCTGAGGGTGTGGCTCAGTGATAGAGTACTTGCCAAAAATGCACAAAGCCCCAGGGTGAATCTCCAGCAACAAATGGGGTAATGCCTATATTTTGCTTTCTCCAGAAATCCTGCATTGTTTTGTTGTGACCCTAGTCAAACTTCAGTTCAGAAAGACCCTTCTTTTTTTTTTTTTCTTTTGATGCGGGGTCTCACTATGTAGTCCTTGGCCAGCCTGAGTATGTCACCACATCTGGCTCAGAAAAACCCTCTCTAAAAAAGTTTCCAGTTCTCAACCAACTAACTCTACCTTCCCCTCTTCACTTGGAAGCCTTCCCATGGATCTGCTGATATGATGTCTCCCTCACCATGGTCAGACATAAAGCTCAGTTTTGTTTGCTGAATGGCATGGGAACTATTTAGGGACAATACAAGGAGGAAACAGCGAAGACAGATGACCAAACTTCATTCTCTCCTTGTACATGTGAGTGACGCTTTGCTAAATCAGGTGGTGGTTCCCTGATAGTGTGTGTGTGTTCGCTTTCTTGCTTGTTTGTGCTGTTCAGGGTGAATGGCTGCATGGATAACACACTTTTAAATTTCATCAGCACCGTTCACTTTCCTTTCAGTGATTTCTCCTGTCCAGACAATAAACAAAGCAATCAATCAAACCCAGATTTGTGGCACTGCCAATTTCTCTGGTGTAAATACTTCTACCATGGCCAAAATCGGCCTGCCAATGTACAGTCTGTGCCAGAGCTGAGAAAAGCTGCCCAGTAGCACATCTTTCCATGAGGTTCTAGTAGTTCTACATCAAAAACAAGCAGCCAGAGAGTGTGAGTAAACAGGGAATTGTCTCAAAAGAACTCAGAAATGAAACATTGCTGGTTTAATCTTCTCACAACGTTTCTGAAAATTTTTTGTTTTGTTTTGTTTTTCGAGACAAGGTTTCTCTACATAGCCCTAACTGTCCTGGAACTCACTTTGTACACCATCTGGCACTGAACTCATAGAGATCCACCTGCCTCTGCCTCTCAAGTGCTGAGATTAAAGGCATACACCAATACTCCGGCCTTAGAAATCGTACTGTATGTAAATAGTATTCCAAAAACCCTATAGCAAAATAAAATAAAATAAATAAGGATCAGGAGCTGGAGAGATGGTTCAGCAGTTAAGACACTGGCTGTTCTTCCAGAGGACCAGAGCTCAGTTTCTAGCGCTCATGCTGGACTGCTCATAACTGCCTATAAATCCAGTTTTATGGGATCTGGAGCCCTCTATGGGCGTCTACAAATGCTCATACACATGCAGCATACACACCCAGAAACACAAATAAGTAAAGTCTCTTTGAAACTTTTTAATTTAAGTTTAGGTATTGGAGTTTGGAGAGTAACTCACTGTCATAATCATTTTTTTCTGTTGTGACAAAACACCATGGTCAAGGCAAGTCATTCAAGAAACTGTTTAATAGGGCTTACAGTTTCAGAGAGTCCATGAGGACCGGGCAAAACTGTGGTGGCAGAAACAGCTGAGAGTTTACATCTGGATCTGCCAGGAGGAGGCAGAGATGGCACATGGAGTCCTTTAGAATCTCAAAGCCCACCTTCAATGACAGATCTCCTCCAGTAAGGCCACACCTCCTACTCCTTCCGAAACAGTTCCACTTGTGTAACTGGAGACCAAGTATTCAAACATAAAAGCCTATGGAGGCCATTCTCAATCAAACCAGTACATTCTACAGACTCATGTGGAAAATGTCCAGGTGCCCAGGACTGCTTTAGTAAAGAGACTTCTGTTGCTGTCTCTGAGCACAGAAAAAACAATTCAAACCACAACAGGTATCAGGGATGTTCCTGCCATGACCTCTTCACCACTACCTCTAATGTCTGGTTGTATCTCTACTAGGCTCCTACAGAAGCTCACCAGCACTAAACCAGCCCAGTGACTCAAGTAAAAAGAGTAGCTGTACTGATTGGTAGAGGCTAGGTCACATGTATCTATCCTAGCTGCAAGAGAAGCTGGAAAAGTGAATTTCTGATTTCCATCTTGGGAGAGCATAATGTAAGAGGCGCTTCAAATCTAAAAGTATCAAGTAGCCTCACAATTATGAAACTGGCCCCTGTGGCGACCACCAGTCTATCAAAAGGGTATCACCACTAATACCAGCACCAGTGTTACCCCAGCAGTACTCAGCAGACCTGGCTTTAGTCTTTCTGTTAGTAAGCGCTCCATTACACACAGTTTCACATACTCACATGGGACAGTTTGGGGGTGATGGTGGGGCTCCTAAAGATCTTTACTTCAGAATAAGGAGGCCTGGTCATCCATTCTGGAGAACATGGGTCCTCGACCATTGTCAAAGGGTCTATAAAACACTGCAGAAGCTCAGAAGATAGAGGTCCCTGGGTCTGTAGAGCAAAGGGGGCCTCCCAGATAAGACAGCATTTGAACAAAGCTTTGAGTGTGTTTGGGGTGGGGGTGCATGTGCAGAGGCCCGAACAGGACACTGAGTACCTTCTATTGCTCTCTCCTTTATTGCCTTGCTTCAAGGTCTCTCACTGAACTTCTTCATCAAAGCCAGCTAGCTAGTCAGCCAGCTGTCAGGAGCAACCTGCCTTCAACTCCCAGTACTAGGTTACAGACATGGAGTTGTGGGATTTGAACTCAGGTCTTTACACTTGCAGAACTTACCCACTGAGTGCTCTTACCCACGGAGACATCTCCCTAGCCCCCAAGAAACTTAGAAAAATGGAGAAAGATTTAGGCAAAGACAATGGAAAAAGGGTTCACCTATCAAGGTGGGCCAGGGTTAATGCCAGAGTGTCTTTGTCATGTTAGGGGATTAGGCTGATGCCAAAATGCAGGTGATGTTTTTCAGAATTCTTGACAAGGACTTCAGAATAAGAAATACATTTTAGGGGCTCAGTAAAGAGATTAGAGTCCATGAAGTGCTTGTCTTGTAAGTCTGAGGACCTGAGTTCTTAGAAACAAGGAAAACATGCTAGGCTGGCAGCACACACAGTACTGAGGAGGCAGAGGCAGGAGGATGAACCCTGGGACCCACTGGCTAGCCAGTCTAGGGTCATCAGGGCGCTCCAGGCCAACAAGAGAACCCACCTCAAAGGAGGTAAACAACATTCTCCAAGATGACACCTGATTTGTCCTCTGGCCAACACATGTTTATTTGTACACATGCACCAGCCCAGCACATATATACACATGCACATACGTATGTACATGAACACATGTGTATACATGCACACAAAATAAAAAAGGGAAATATGCTTTATATTCAAACACCATGTATTATACACATATGTATATAGACATGCCAGGATACCTACTCATGTGATGATATATTGTATATTTAATAAAATTAGTCTGGAATATCAAAGAAAGGAAACAGACCACAATCAATTCTCAGCCAACTTCTTGGGCTGAACAGGGTAAGTGCTCTCCTTAAGGGTCCTCAGCCTGAGTGGTCACTTCTACAGAATCCTCAATTTCTACCTTTTCCTGCCTTACATATCTTCCCTGCCCAGCTATTTTACTTCCTGGTTCAACTTTGTAACCCTAACCCTAACCCTAACTCTAACCCTAACCCCAGGTTGAGAACCATCAACTTAGGAGGCAGAAGTAGGAGAGTATGAAGGTTCAAAGTCATCCTCAGTTACATAGCAAAAAGGCCAGTCTGGGCTTCAAAAGGCCAATTAACACAGAAAGAAGCTGGGCATGGCAGTGCACATCTATAATCTCAGCATCTTAAAAAGTAGAAGCAGAAGGATTGCTTCAAGTTCAAGGCCAACTGATCTACCCAGTGATTCCAGGCTAACCACAAGACCCTGTCTCAGAAGCAAACAAAAAGCTAAGAAACAAGAAAAAACACAAAGGGCACTGGGAATCCAGATTACATAATTTGTCTAACCTAAGGACCCAAGAGGACTTCCTGGAAGAAGCATCTAGCACCAAGCACAGAGCTTAGGTTCTAAGACCAACGAGCAAGGAACCTGCAATACCAGCTAGGAACTGGAGTGAGAGCCTGAGTTCCCCCAGGAACCAGCATAGATGCAAGCAGAGATCAGCATGAGAGGGTTACGGCCCTGCCCTGCTCCCTAGACATTATCTGTGGGGCACCTTGGGAACAGTTCACTCCCCACCCCCATTAGGGACGGTGCATTGCCTTAAGCTCTGGGTGCACACTGGGCCAAAGGTGGAGATAGGGTGGGGTGGAGGCGAGAACTCAGCAGCAGGCTTCACCCTCTTCCCTTCCCCCAGCCACAGCTTGGAAGGAAAGGGAAAACATCTCCCCCTTCAACAGCCCCCCACCCTAATCACATCTGGTTCCCATTGGGCCGGTTTGGTTCCAATTGACTCACTTCCTGCTACCACCTCTGGGAACCCCCATTCTCCAGCTGTGGGAGCAGCCCCCACCTCCTTCAGCCTTTAGCAGGTTCTGCCCAGTGGGGTTCCCAGTGACCTAACTTTGCTTCTTGGCTTCAACCATGAACATGTTTCATGTTGTTGCCCCTCAGACTTTTACTGTGGTTGCTTTTCCCAGTTCTTGGGGTGTCCTGGGCATTCACAGTACTCACTACAGTCTTCTAGATCCCATCCATATCTTCAGGAACCCCATCGGGTGCTTCCATGCACCCTCACTACATAGCATGCTGAGTTTCTTTGGTCCTTTCCCAGATCCTTTAAGAGCAGCACAGAGCTATGTCTACCTGAGGACATTCCAAGTCCCAACACCACTCCCAGGAACCACAGGACCTGAGCAGCAGCTGGTGGTATGTGACATATGGATGCTGTGTGGATAGTATGTGAATGGGGCTGGAGAAGGTAGGGGAGAAGTAACAGTTCCAGAAGACGGAAGGGAAGCAGTGTTTGGAGAAGGCACTCAAGGCCCAGAGAAATGATGGAGGAGAAGTAGTCAGTTTTTCCTTTGCTCCCACTACTGGATGTGGTGACAGTCCCCTGGCAGGGGCTCTCTTCAGTGCAAGTTGATGCTCCAATGGTGGGTAGGTATGGACATAGTGACAGAGCCAGACTCCAGCTCTCTGGGGCATCTCAGGTCCCTGAGCAGCAGGGACAGGGATACCACAGGGCTCCTGGGCCCAGACCCTGGCTTTGCTACTTATCAGTTGTGTGACCTTGTGTGATGCATGTCTCACAGGACAGTCACAATATGTCACTTAATTCTTTAACATGGTGCATTCACCATAGACACTATTCTGTGTGAGTCCATATCCCATATGAGGGGTGCCCTCCATTCCTCACAACACTGTTTCTGCTTCCTTGGGAAAGAATTGAGATAATAAGCACCATTATTATTATCTATTATTATAATTATTAATATCACCATCATCTTACAGACTCAAGGATGGCTTGATTTCCTGGGGCTTGGTTAGTAGAGGATTTGCCTGTCAGGAACAAAACCCTGTGTTTTGTTCCCAGCACCAGATCAAGTGGGTGACAGGCCATATAATGTTATATTCCACCTATAATTCTAGCACTCGGGTAGTAAGGCAGGGGAATCAACAGTTCAAGGTCATTTTTATCAACAACATGATTTGAAGACCATCCTGGGCTACATAAGATCCTGTCTCAAAACAAACAAACAAAAATAAACAAATCCTGATCCAACATCACACAACAGGTAAAAAGCAAAACTCAGAATCTGAGCCCAGGAACCTCTTGCCTTTGATCCCTGTAGTCTAGAGGCCAGAGGTGCCCCAGAGACTTGAGATCTAATTCTATGATCACATCTACCAGGCTTTGAACCAAACTCTGGACTGTCTGCTCTTGTACAGATGAATACGGTGTTCATCTGTGTCTCCCCAGAAGCCAGCATTAGACACCTTTCTCCAGCTGCCAACCTATCCATCCCATAGATTTTTGCTGAGCATCACCAGGGAGCCACATGATGAGATCTCTTAAGCTTCAGACCCCTCATCTGCAGAATGGCGATGCATCCTGGAGCCAAATGTTCCTGGAGGAGTAAAAGGATTCTGTGCCATTTCCAACTTTCTCGACACACATTTAAAGGGATAAAAAGGACCTGGTGGTGAAGTTAATCTTAGTAACATTTAAAGCCCCATAGCATGCATTGTTTTCATTTCGGTGGGGAAATTGATGTAAAAATGATTGATGAATTATATCAAATCCTTCTGTCGTTATCTATATGTACTGTACTCTCAGGGACATGTCCATTGGTCTAGCCCCATTCCAGGTGCTCAGGAGCCACTCATGATCATCATTCTGAGCAGTGAAGCTATTGAAGTTTCTATTCAGAGTGTGTGACCTCCAGATCCCAGGATGGCCCACAATAAGAAAGTATGCAGATGGAGGGTCTCAGTCATCTTGGCCCCATCTGACCGACCTCCCTTTTGCTACACAGCGGCCCCTGTTTAGCCATGCTTGCTTCTCCAATAGTCAAGGCCTCTGAGTACCCTGGGACCAGGACTAGGGGCCTGTCTTCTTTCTGGAAAAGTGGAGAAGATGAGGAAGGACAGGCTGGGGCTGTAAGCAGTGAGCTGCTGCAGTGCCTGGCATGGGGACAGGGTTTGTTTGCACCTCTTTGAAGCTGGGAGATGAAAGCAGGGCCCACATGGCCTGCCTTTGATTGTCTTCTCCCTGGGCCCCAAGCAGCTGTAGCAGGGCCAGCGCCCAGCCCTTCACTGCCCTAGGGGATAGAAGGGGCCCCTGGCCCATGGCAGTTCTCCCCTGGGTGGCTGGGAGGTGAGTGGACAGACTTGTCTGAATGTCTGAGGAGGCAGCAGGTGTGACACTCAGAACTGTACCATGATTTGCTGGCAACTGCTCCTCGGATGGTGACGGAGCACCCACTGTGAGCAATCATTCCCGGGGAAGAGACACAAGAGGATCGTGGTGGGTGACACATCCGCCCTGGGTAAGTCTCTGTAACTGTGTACGCACGCACGTGCACATGCCTGTAGAGGCCAGAGGTCAGTGTAACTCTTCAGCTTACTTTTTTAGACATCATCTCTCATTGAACCTGAACTTACTGATTTGGCTAAGGGTTAGGCCCTTATCCAAAGGCCTGCTATCTGTACCTCCCCAGCTCTGGGACTCCAGGCACACTGCACACGCGGCTTTTTCCCATGGGTTTCAGAGGTCAGGTCCCCACGCTCGTTCAACAAACCATGTACTGACCGCGCCATTTCTCCAGTCCTAGTAATTGTTTTTGGGGAATTACTATGTACCAGACACTGCTCTAAATTCCCTTCTCCTGAGTTACGCAGAACAGATAGAGAAAATGTGTCACATGGGAAGTGTTTGGTCATGTCACCCACCACCATCATTCATTATCACTGCTTCTTCAGAATCTACTGACCATTGCTGACCTTTGAGAAAAGGGGACCCGCTCTGGGAAAATCACTCACCCCCAAGATCTCACCAGAGAGGCTGGGAGCAGTGAGGAGGCCACTGGCTGCTGAGGGTGGTAACTCAGAGCAGGGACACTGTGTCTGGGGCTCTGGGGCATCAGCAGTTGGAGATTCTGGAATGCCCTCAAAACCTTGGGACCAGCAAGGGTGAACATGTGTGCTTTGATAGGAACATAGTCTCTGCATTCCAAGACCCCGTTACCTCCCATGGTATAGGCCAACCACCCAAGGCCAGACAGACACCTGTCCAAATATCTTAGGTCTGTCCTCACACAATTCAGGACATGGGGAACCAGGCCTCTTGCCTAGTTCTTCTATGTTAAGCCCTTGCTGCCTCTTGTGGAGAAGGCAGGACGCATGGCAAAGCTAAGGCTGGGGACAGAAAAAAGAATAGCTCAGAACAAGTGTCCCAGGCCCCCAAACAACCAGAAATTGACATTGGCTCTCTCTTGCTCCACTGTCTCTACCATGCTGAGGTTCCCATGTCACTAATAAACAGAGTCAGGCTCAAAGCCCCGAGACTCTGGAACTCACCCACAGTAATACTCTTCGGAGGAAACACAGCCAAGATTGAAGCCAAGACTCACTGATCCCAAGGCTTTCCAGTAATTCACTGCCAGAAAGTTTCATGCCTTTCCTTGCTTTACACACAGCAAACCCAGGCAACTCTTTGGGAAACCAAAGGCCTCTAGCCCTACAGGAAGCAGAGTGGTGGTCTTGCAGACAGATCCATTAGATGGGAACCACACCAACTCCATGACATCTCCCCAGAAACTTTACCTGTACTAGAAATGGACAACCAAAGGACTTCATACATCCCAGAATTACTTCAGATGGATCCCCAACACAAAATCATATTGCACAGTCCTCAAGTGTTGCAATGTGCAAAGGCTGAACGCACTGAGTGTCTGCACTATCACCTTCAGGCTGCGGAGAGGTTCAGAGTAAAGGTGACCACCACCAACTCCAGTGTCCTGACTCCCTGGGCCGCACAAGGTGAAAGGCCTGATTCCTCTGGCTTCCGTGCCATGCTACACACATGCTCCCCTCCTCAAAATAAATAATTACATGTAATTTCTAATCGAATTTTTAAAAATTGTCTTCTTTTTTGAGGAGGGGACGTATTTGCACTGATTTCTCTGAAACACGCCTGGCAATGCTGTGATTTCAGCCAGTTCTTCTCATTTAAAAGTTACTTGTGTCTGTCTGTCTGTCTGTCTGTCTGTCTGTCTGTCGGTCTCTTTGAGACATAACTGACATATCAAACTGTTTCCTGGCTATTTCTGCTTAGGTTGTGTCTATGTAAGGGGAGAATGCTATGTAAATAACAGCGCAGGATGCTAGTGGGTAAGGTCCAAGGTATGAAGTCTTGCAAAGATGGGTGTCCTCCTGCCCAAATGAAGGATGTGGGGAAGGGTGTTGGGACTCTGGCACTGCTGACTCCTGTGAAGGAAGATCAGGCACAGGTAAGCATGAGCTTGTGAGAGATCAGCGGACATTGTTCACACCACCCAGGCCCCTGTCCATATCCACCCAGGCCCCCGTCCATATCCACCCAGGCCCCCGTCCATATCCACCCAGGCCCTCATCCACATCCATCCAGGCTCCGTGTTGGGGAGCCTGGAGGCCACATTGCCGCCTCTCCTCTCTGGGCTGCGTGGCCCCACAGCTGGCTGGCGTAGAGCACACATGTTTTGACTGAAGCCCTCTCCCCCCACCTCTTGAACACGCCAACATTAAAGGGAGTGTAGCTTTGTAAAACTGAAACTATAAAACGCTTCTGAACCCAGCCCGGGGGATTAAAGAAACCACATGAAAAGGGGCTCGGGCCGACCTGGACGCTGACTTCCTGCTCAGAAGTTCGCTCAACATATGCCTCCCACCCGGGCTGGTGGTGTGGATAAAGATGAGGAAGGAGAATGGCCAGGACCTTCCAGAAGCCTCCAGTAGTCCAAAAGACGGTTAAAGTGCTTTCCCTGATGACCTCAGCAGGGCCCCTTCAGGCCTCTGACCTCCAGAGGTTCTGAGTAGGGTAGACATTGACCTTGGCTTTGGGAGCCTGTCCTGTAGCGACAGACAGTCCAAGAGTCATCCTGTAATCATCTCCTCAGCTTCTACCAGTTTCTTCTGCTGTCTCACTATGGTGTCCACGGGCCTGGCTGTGCAGGAAATCCCTGGTGCTTCCTCCTGCCTCATCCTCTTGTCCAGTCATGATGAACCTCTCTGTCAGGAGCCAGGGAAACAGCTCATTGAATAAAGTGTTTGCCATACAACCATAAGGACCTGATTTAGATCACCAGACCCATGTAGAAAAGCTGGGTGAGGAGTCTGAAGAGATGGCACAGTGGTTAAGAGCATTGGCTAATATCTCAGAGGACCAGAATTCAATCCCCGGTACCCACAGCAGGTCCCTTATAACTGCTTGAAATAATCCAGCATGTCTGATGCCTCTGGTCTCCACAGATACCTGCATTCATGCACATGTGTGAATATGCACAGATGCACGGCGCGCGCGCGCGCACACACACACACACACACACACACACACACACACACACACACACACACAGAGTCTCCACTAGCCACAGGAGCTGACAACAAATTCAAATACCATCTCTGCTGCTTCTCAACTGTGAGTTCACTCCAAAACCTTGAACCACTTACCCGACAGTGTTACATAGGGGAAAGTGGACAGCTAAATGGCAGATGTGTGCTAAGAGCTTTACAAGGGCAGATGCCCATCACTGCATCTTACATTATTGGGCAGGGCAGGGTTAGAACAGTCCTGGAGGATGCTAGGTCCAGCTGGTGCTGGCAGAGCCTTGGGCTACAAAAGGAAGAAAGGATGATCCACATTCCTGCCTCACAAGCTTGAGTTCTCTCTTGCTATGTGGCCCCTCTATGAGCCCAGGGCATTGGTCTTGGGAAGGGTGGGGAATGACAAGCTGGTCAGAGGTCTCGTTGGGCCCAGATGTTCCAAAGGGGCTCTGGTCTGCCTCATTTGTAGATTCTTGACTTAATGACCTAAGAAGGGCCCCGCAAAGGCTGCTGGTCTTGAGGCTGCACACACCCTGAATACACTCCCAGTGGACACACACTCACACCCTCTACACCCTCCCATAAATGCAGGCCCCCTTACTGGACACACATCACTGGCCACTTGGCAGCCACTAGGTCCCCAGCTTCTCAAGAGCCTTCCCTTTGTTACATAAACTCCCCGTGCCCTCCAGTGTCCCCCGCAATCACTTACCTAATATTAGGATATTAAAAAATATGGCAAGATTTTAAGAGACTTATTAAAATGCAATTAGCAGCATGTACAACCTAAGCAGGGAGATTATTTTTAAAAATGACTTGATTGTGCGGAATATACCACGCACCTTCCTGAGGCCGTAAACCTGCCAATCACACACTCTCAAATGAGAAGTTTTGCTTCCTTTCTCTTTGCCCTTCAAGATTCTCACATACTTCCAGTGACTATGAAGGTGGTGCCCCCCAGCCCACAAAATCTGCCCATTTACACATAGTTACGCTAAGACCCTCTGAGAGACCCCATTGAAAGGAAGTCGGAGAGCTAGTCAAGTCCAAAGCGACCCCTGTAGAACTTTAACAAGGCAAGCAGAGGGCGGGCGGGCAAAGATAGAAAGTCCCCTACCCTCACTGCTATTGCTTAGATGAGGGTACAAGGCTCCTGCTTATGGGAAACTGTCCTTTGAGGAGAAAAAGTTGATGAGAGAAAGACTGAAGTGAAGAGGAAGACTTCCTAAGGGGAGAGCTACTGCTGACCGCTTCTGAGGGTTGCACCCCAGAGGCCCTCCCCACGCCCAAGCCCCTCCCTACCCTGCAGCAGCCACAGGTCAATCTGGAAAAGCGTGTTATGCTGCCCCCTGCCGACTGCTCTCCACATTACAGCTCCGCTCTTAAGACCTGGAGACCCAGTCGCCGGTTCTCTCCCTGGGTCCAATATCAGTCACAGGTCCGGCCATGAGGACCCCCAAGATCTCTCGCATAACTTGAACCTGCAGGGAAACATTCACTGGAGCTGTGAGGACTTCTGCCAGACCGCAGCCTCTCATGCCGCCCCGCCCTAGCTTAAGGAGTTTATCAAATGTGCTTGCTACTTCCGGGCATTAGGCTCTCCCTGGCACTTTTATTCCATCCATAAAAAGGCTATTTCATTGAGAAATAAAGTCCCATCTCCCTGACGTGTGACTCTTTTCAGAGCTCTTAGTCAACTGCCAGGCAAAATTTATGTTTCCTGGATGTTCTCTCTTGTGTTTGCAACTGGAAATTGGGCAAAAGCTGGAAGGCAGATCTCCTTTCTAGCCAATGGATGTGTGTTTCTTTCTTTGGTCTAAGGAATCCTGAGAACCCAAGGTGTGTTGGAAGGATTCCCTGCTTCAGAATAAGAAGACCATGATCAAAGCCCTTGTGTTGCTGTCTTCCAATTATGTGACCTTGGGCAAGGCCATGAGCCTCAATTTCTTCACCCATAAAATGAGAAGAAGCATTTCTTCCTTCCTAGAAGTGATGGTACTTCATGCAGTGAGTAGATGGAGGTGGTAAGGTTTTGGAAACAGAATATCACCTTTATTCTGGAGGCAGAGGTGTTCTCTCTCTTTCTCTGAAGCAGTTGTTTTTATGCCTGCAATGGGGCAGCTGGATGATCTAGAACTTCCTTAGAATATGAACAAATTTCTCAATCTGTCGCCATCATCTGGGGTGTAGTCCGATTTGTTCCCTCCTCTGCCTCAGCCTCACTAGACAGTGGAAACTGAGCTACATTCCAAGTTTTAAAATTTGCATTTCTAAACTGAGCCTGGTGGGGCTTGTCTGTATTCTATCCCATCAACTGGGAGGTGGGAACAGAAAGACCTGGAGTTCAAGGGCAGGTTCAGCTATACAGTGAGTTCAAGAACAACCCAGCTAGGGGCAGGAGACCAGAGGTTAAGAGCACTGGCTGTTCTTCCAGAGGACCTGAGTTCAATTGGCAGCTAACAACTGTCTGTAGTTCTGGTTCCCAGTTCCCAGGCAAATAAATTTAAAAAAAAAAAAAAAGAAAGAAAGAAAGAAAAGAAAAAGAAAAAGAAATAAATTTGCATTTCTAGTATATTTAAGAGAATGCTGATGTTGCTGCTGACTGGGGATTTCATGGTAAGGACCAGTTCTAAGGGTCATGGTACTGGGGTGTAGAATTCTTACCTGGCATGCAGGAAGCCTTGGGTTCCATGTCCAGCCTTCCATGCCAAAGGGCAAGGTGACTCATTCATGCCTGTATGTAATTCAAGAACTCAGGAGTAGAGGTAGGGGATCAGGGAGGGACTAAAGGTCATCGGGAGTTGGTGAGTTTTGAGATTGTCTTTGGATGTTTGTCAAAGAATAAGAGGAGTGGCTATGGAGAAAAGGAAAGGTGATCTCTAGCTGGGTATATGAGAACAGCCTTCTGTCCCTGTTGTCATTCTGATGTCTGTAGCAGCAGCATGGACACACACACACACACACACACACACACACACACCCCAAGCTCAGACCTGAAAGCAGAGGCATGGGGACATGGCAAAGCCTAGGCTGGAAGGGTCAGGGACCCTGCACATCGCCTTCATTTCTACAGATGACCAGCCTTATCCTAGGTCAAAGGTTCCAGCCTTCCTAAGCCAACAATCCATACTGAATCCAGGATTAGCAAATGAACTGACTGGCTCAAAGTCACACCAGTTCCGGGTGTGACCAGAATGATCCCCTGACAGTCAGAAGAAAGTCTCTCCATCACACACATAGCCTCTCTGGTTACTGGGTAATTTGGAGAATTACTGAGTTGATAACTAAAGCTCCAGTTTAAGTAAGATTTAAATACCCAGCAGGGACTTGAAGCCAGTCCTAAAAGGGTTTGCTGCTACAGGAAGCCAACAAAGTTAGCATCAAAAATCTGAGAGTCCAGGGCCACAACCTTGGTGCTCACAGAGGCAAACCTAGGCATGCCCTGGCCCTGTGCTGACTGCTCCATGGAACAGACAGAAGAGAAATACAATGTATACATTCTGGCTGTATACTCTGCATAGTCAATAGGGAAAAGATGAGAATCCAAGGCACCTATGATGTTTAATCACATCGAGTAGCCTAGGCTGGATAAAACCCTCCACCCCCAACCCAAGCACAACCACCCCTTCCAAGATGTCACGGCACATAGATGCGTCAGGCATAAACAGATGCCTGCAAGACCTGGGAGGTCTCAATAAGAAATGAGATGTCCCCGAGGCAGGGGCAACGTTTACGAATATGTCTGCCATAGGCCAGCATTGGTCATGGGTACCATTCTGGCTGTGGTACATCAACAGTAGGGGAGGGGGGCCACAGAGCCCGTGTTCTCACATCTTAAAAGAGAACAGGAGTCCTGCACAGAACCTCGAGCACTTTCTAATTAAAGAAGACTGTCCCACTTTTTGAGAAATGAGGAGAGGCAAGGGGGAAGAAAAGTCTGCCGATGGTTTGTTCTGGCTGAAAGTGGTACCCAGAGCTGAGTTCAGTTCATGCCTAGGCTCTTCCTGCCTTGTGAACAGCTGAGCCATTTATAATGATTTGCTTTGATTTTAATATTTAGACGTAATCTCATATATCACAAGCTGTCTTTGAGTGTGCCATGCAGCTTGGAATAGCCTTGAACGTCCACCTCTGGAGTGCTGGAATTCCAGGTGTATGCCACCATGCCCAGTTTACACACCACTAAGGAACACAGCTTATACACCACTAAGTCATGCTAGGCACAGACTCTGCCTATTGAGCTCCATCTTCACCCTAAGCCGGGAGCTCTACTCCCCTCATCTGGTGTCCGAGGATGTAAGTGGTATAACAAATAGAGGACTTGGGAAATAACATTTAGTCACAGGACTTTGGGTGTTTGTACCTCAGTCTGTGATGTTCCAAAGCTAGGGGGCCTTGAAGTGGAGAAGAGGAAGGTGGCAGAAACAGAGAAAGTCACAAAATGACTCCCAGGAGCAACACTGTAGCAAGGGTGAAGATCCAAAATGGAAGGCATGCTCTGTCTCCTAGCAGCCCCATCTCATGCATCATTAGAACACAGGAGTGGCATATGATCCAGAAAGGACCTCAGGAGTCATTTCCTTCTAGTGGGGCAGGCAAGTCTTGAACCAGCCCTGCTCCATGCTCCTGGCTGTTGTCCTAATGACCAACCACTTTGCAATGACCATCTTTACAAGGCACCCACCTAAGGCCACTCGTCTCCTAAGGTCTAGTGTTATTGAGGTCAGAGTAAAACTCAGTCTCCTCTTAGGCATCAAGCCCCATAAGTTCCTACCTTCTACACCATTCTGCTTAAATACCTCTCTCTCTCTCAAAGCAATGCCTACCCCCAGATGTTTGTTTGATTCCCTTCTGAGTACTGGAAAACATCTGAAATTGCCCTGTGTGCTTATTACATCTCCAATCCTAGAATACACAGAGAAAGAGACTTTCCCCTGTCTGGAGGGCCTCCTTGAAGCTAGAATTCCTGAAACAGAGGAGTGGCTTCATAGACTGTCAAGGGATGGAGTCTTGAACACTCGGGTGGAAATGGAGGCACCACCGTCTATGGAATAAGCATGATCCCAGGGCATCAGGCTGGGCTCTGACCACTGGCCTCACTAGCATCCGAGGGTCTGTCATTGTGGATCCCTAGCTCCTGTGAGTTGACATAGATCCAGGAGAAGCCAAGACCACCCAGTGGTGTATCCAGGATGTGGGACCCAGCCTGCCTTCTGTTGGCTTCTCCTCTAGGGGTCAGGCTTGCCCTGGCATGCCCTGCCCCCAGTTCCTGGGCAGCAGTTACCCAAGGGGACACGCCTGGTTGGGGGCAGGAAAGGGGGCTGGCCTTGGAGTCACGGTTCGGATTCAAGAAGGGAAATCATCTGAGCTTTTAAAAAATTAAATGGAGTCAGTAATTTGATTTCAGAGAGAAGCTGAAAACCTTGTAATGGCAGCAGCAGCTCAATTCCGTGGTGAAAGGAAAAGCCTTAAATGGGGCTATTAAGCTTTTGCCTGGGATGGATCTGCCCGGAGAAGGAGGAAGGGGGGGGCACGCAGGGGAGAAGTCATCTTTGAGGTAGGGACCGTTTATCAGCCAAGACAACCCTGATTATTTATTTATTTATTTAGTTCGCGTTCTGGGCGGGCATTGCCGCCGGCCTCCTCTTCTTGGCTGCGTTTCAAATCCCACTTCCAGCCACAGGTCGGCCTGGGGGTGGGGGTGAGGCAGTGCCCTCTCGGGGAAGCACTGAGTGGGGGTTCCAGCCCAGGCCACAGCTGTGTTTCTGAGCCAGAGTTTGGGAGCTCTGGGTCACTGTAGGTCAATGGGTCTGTCCAAGCCAGAAGGGTACCAGCTGCTACTATAGAAACCACAGGATGTGATGAACAGAAAGCAGAGCAGCAGCGGCACTCCGTCCTCCCTCCCTGGGGATCCCAGCATGCTTGTGCAGGGCTTGGTACTCAAGGCTTTATGTGATCCTTCTTCATCCACTTTAATAATTTCACTGGAGAAGAACTAGTATCATTTCTACTCAGTTGATGAGGAAACTGAGGCTCAGAAAGGCTAGTATTCTGTTAAGGTCACAAGGCTGGAGTGGAGACACGGTGGGTCTGGCTATGAGACCTGCACCCTGCCCAGATGCCTTTCCAGATTTAATAGTGAGATGTAAAACACAGCTGGGCCAGCTCAGAGAGGCCAAGGGCTCTTGTCCTGACACAGCCCTTTTCCTGAAGGGAAGTGTGAATATATCAAACCATGTCCTCCTTACCTTTGTGCCCCCCCCACACACACACTCCTATGACTCATCCCTGAAGTTTCTAGAAAGGTTCAGCACAGGGGCCTCTCAGGGCACCCTCCACATGTGCTCAAGAAAATGGCTCCTAGGCATGAGGGGCCAATTTGGCCTCCATCAATTCCTGACCATCAGAGAGGGGAGTTCCAGGCTCACTGGAGCTGAGCAATATGGCTTCTGTAGGATCCAGAAGGCTATGGGTGTGTGGAGGTAGGGGGTTGGCTGTGTGTGTAGCCCGTGGCTCCTGCCACCCCTCAGGCCATATAGGAACTGGCTCAATCTGGAGGGTTCTATCTGCTCCTTCTTCAGAAGGGATTGCAGACTTCTCAGAGGTGGAAGCCAGAAGGTCCCTGGGAAGTGTTGTCTGGGGAACTGCTGGGCCCACTCTGTGTCTCCCAGGGTATTCTGGACTTGAGGTCACCATATGGACACTGGTATCTGGCTGCCTCCCTCTCGGGGTGGTGAATGTGACATCGGTCCCCAGCACCGCCATGCCCTGACTTGGTTCTGAAGTTGACAGATCCAGGTTTCCTCTGGTCCCCTCGTGGTCATTCTGCAGTGGTCTCTCAGCCTTGATTATTGCTAGTATCTTCTGAGGCCCTCTGGGAGAATGGTGAAAAATCAGCTCCTCTTGAGCCTGCCTGCTTGTGAGGGGCCTTGTCAATGGTGGAAATTCACTGATGTGGGCAGGCTCCCTTGGGGTGAGATCCATGAATTCTGTTGATTTCACAGTCTCTCTTGACAATTCTCCCAGTGGGAAAAGACTTCCTGATAGCTGGGCAGGGTCCTGCTCTGTCATCATAGCTCTTGGAACTTCAGTTAGGGGGACAGATGGTTCAGAACCCAGGAGCATTTGGGGCCCATCAGATCTCCAGGAGGGCCACAGAGGAGAGGGGACTTCTGAAGACAAATGTGTACTCATGGAGGTGAGAGACAGGAAGCCTGATTGTGAACCTCTGGGACCAGCCTGGGGAGCTTCTGAGTGCTCTGAGGAGAGTGCAGCTGGAGCCTGGGCATGCGGACTTAAATCTGCTTGCTTTGAGGGAGTCTGAGGACCGTGATGCTCTTGCTTTGCACTGAGGGAAGGAGAAGCAGTGGACTCCCAGCTTCCTCCTTCCAGTCTTGTTGTTTGCACGAATGCGGCTGTTGGTTCCAGCTATAGAGAGAGGAAAGGCATCAGAAATAAAAGCACATGGCCCTGGCCACCCTGTGACCTCAGCCCAGAGAAGGATATGGGTGGGGGCAGTGGCTTCAGGCTGGGTTTCTAGACCTGCCTCCAGAACTTCCACCTCCAGACTGTAGGAGCATGACCTCCCTCGTGAATACAGCTGCTGTTCTCTACTGCTACCTTCTTCAGTCACATCTCTCAAGACACAGAAAGGGCAAGTGTCAGGTATGACAGATGAGAGGGCTCTGCCCTTAGGTGGAAGCACATTACATCCGCACGATCCCTGGCAAACATTCTGAATTTGAGGAAGAAACGGGGATGGGGGACATCCCAGCGACATGTTAAAGTGTGACTGTCTTTGAATGAATAGTGGTGAAAGGGCTTAGGCCCACTGAAGCCATCACTGCCTCACAGGGACCAGAACAGCACACAGAGGACACAGCTGTGGATTTGCCTTAGCAGTTGCTTTAACGGGCTGGTGCACGAGACGCTGAAGGGGCTCATCCAGGGCAGCCATTCGTGAGATCTGGGACTGGGGAGAGGCAGCAGGTGACACCTCTGCTGAAGTAGTGTTCCATTCAGGGGACAGGGTGGGTACAGTAGTCCTTGGTGTGGCTGTTGAGACAGGTGACTCTTCTCTTGAACCTTCCGACATGGAAAGCAGAAGTCAGTCTTGCCCCTAAGGAGGTAAAATCTTCCTAACATCCACCATAAAGGCCATAAGTGCTCATCTTCTTCTCTACAGAACAGAAGAAGCCTAGTGGTCAGTGCCCAGCACTGAGTTAGGAACTGTCCTCTTGGCTGAATCTCACAGACCTTTAAAATAAGTTGGTAGAATGCTTGCCTTAGCACACACAAGGCCCTGGGTTCAGCCTCCAGCATGGCATAAGCCAAGTATGATGACTCACATCTATTATCCCAGAAACTCAGAAGGTATTGGCAAAAGGATAAATTTAAGATCATCCTTGACTAGATGGCAAGGTCCAGGCCACTCTGTGATTGAGACTGTTTCAAAAACTAACAAACTTAAAATACATAAATCCAGGTTTCTGCAAAGATCACCTGACCCCAACTCACTGCCAGCCTGGATGCTACCAACTGGTTCCATCATAGAGCCATCTCTATTAATCAATCAGAACTGGGTTATGTTGCCTACCTGACCATTCTCAGGTTATTCAGCCCAAGTTCTGTTGATGTCCTAGACCAGACCATGTCCAGTGTGGTGGGGAATATCTTGTACATTTTAAGATGGTCAGTAGCATCCCTGGCCTCTGGATACCAGATGCCAGTGGCATCCTTCTGACATGCTAAGTTCAACTCTTAATCTATAGGTCTAACCATTTAACATTCTTGGTTCAGGCTGTAAGGTGGTTAAAAGGGTGAGATTGTTTTGTAGGGATTTTGGTGTGTAGTTATGTTTGAGACAAGATTTCCATAGGCACTCCAGGCTGTTCTTGAACTCACTAACCTTCCTCCTGTGTCAGGCTGGAGAAATGGTTCAGCGGTTAAGAGCACTGACTGTTCTTCTGGAGGACCTGAGTGCAATTCCCAGCATCCACGTGGCAGCTAACAACTGTCTAATTCCAAGATCTGACACCCTCCCTCCTGTGTCAGACCCCCAAGCTCTGAGAGCATAAACAGGAGGTACCCTGCCCACCTCTTAGAAAACACTTTATAATCAGCTTCACACAGAAAAATGAACAGACTTGGCCCCCAGGGTCTACCTCCTTACAAGGAGAAATCTCTCAGATGTGTGTTCAGAGAAGTCAGGTTTGTCTCTTTTGTGGGAGTCTGGCGGTTCCTGCTGCCCAGACTGCTGACTACTCCTTCCTATCCTACACTCCACTGCTGACTTACCCCCTTCTCCTCCAGTCCTGAATGCGCCAATCATCACTGCTTTATACTTCTTACCTGGCCCCTAGCAGCATTTCCATCTAGGTCCTCTCACTCACATACTAAAATGTTTTATTACAGGGAACACACATGCCACACTGCACACGTGCCAGTAAGAGGCTAACCTGCATGGGTCATTTCTCAGGGTACAGCCTCAGCAGCAAACACCTTCACCTGCTGAACCATTTTGCTAGCCTTCATCTTGACATCCGAAGATGAAAACTGTTGCCACCCCCACCCCCCGCTGCCATTGACTTTCGTTTTAGGACGGGGCACCCCACTTACTCCATTGCTCTCGGAAGCCACCACCTGAAATAGTTAGGGTGCTCCTAAATACTATTTCTTTGGGTTTGGTTTTCATTTTGTCAGGGAAGAGAGAGAATTCTAAAAATAATTGTAACCAGGGACTGAAGAGATGGCTTGGTGGTTAAGAACACTTGCTGCTCTTCCTGCGGACCTGGGTTCAGTTCCCAGCATCCACATGGTGTGTCATAACCACCTGTAACTCTAATTCCAGGGGATCTGATGCCCTCTTCTGACCCTGAGGGCACCAGGCACAAACGTGGAACACAGACACACATGCAGACAAAGCTCCCATCTGCAAAAAATAAAATGATCAAAAGTCTAAAAGAAAAGTTTCAGAATCCCAGGCACATAGGTAACTCAGGTAACTCATTCATAATGTAACTCATAAGTCACATATTGACAAAAAAAAAAACATTTTATAAAAATTCCTGGCAAAAATTGGGTCTAACCGGCACTGGCACTTGTAAGTGGTTACTAAAGGCTGAAGAAGAAAAATCGTATGAGACACAGCTCCCGATGCCCAGGCTTCTAGACTGTAGGGAAAGTCAGGAGTGAAGAGCAGGCTATAAAAAGAACAGAAAAGCTCTAGAAGCTGCAACGAGGTACAGAGGAGGTGTACTGGGGACCAGGGAGGGGAGAGATTCATTCCGGCTGCTGATATAAAATTAATAAAGCCAGTAAGGGAACATTCTTTCCCTGTGTAAATCTTCCCAGGGAGGGGGAAAAAGTCCTCCTAAAATGTTTTTATTGCTGCTGCTATTTTCGTATTTTATTCATTATCTCCCTGTAAACAACCTGCCTACCCTTCAGAGGCCAGGACAAAGTCCATCTCATCATTGGCACCTCCCCCCAGTCCACCTGCCCTCCACAAGGTTCCATAGAAATCTCTTATCTCTCCTTACAGGCTCCTGGAGAGTCCCCCATCTGGTGGCCTCTGCTGCCTCCCAGCTCTCTCTCCCATTGCAAGCGCCTGCTGAATCCTGGCCCGGTGGAGTTCCAACCCTCCCCTTCCAAAATCAATATCAGTGCCGCAGGAAACCGTTAAAACAAAAGCAGCCGAAACATGTAAAAACTTTAAAAAATATTTCCATTTTTAGTAGACGGTCAGAACTCGACCCATGCTCATCCCCACCCCCAACCATCCTGCTTTTGTCTTTGTTTCTAATTCCGAGTTTGGGGCTAGATGTGGTAGGCAGTCCCCCTTTTAATCTTTAAATATAGTTCTGAATATAATTACATTTTTATGCAGCACCGAGACATCATATCCTGGTAACAGGGCATTCTTGCACTATTAACATCTGAGTTCAATCTCCTTCCCGTCTGTCTTCTATTGAGGACAGCTAGGAAGTCTGAGATGAAAGTGATTGACATCATTTGTGAATTATGTGTATTTCCTCGTACTGGATCTGAATGGGTTTTGCTCCTGGTGGTTTTGCATGTGTGAATACCAGGTTGTCTGGTAGTCCGGCTTTCACTGAAATCCCGATTCAAGACAGAGTTGCAGCATCCCAGCGGAGCTTGCACACACAGTGTTTACAGCACAGCTTGCCTTGGATGAAGGATGCAATGCAGAGTCTAGGGCTCTCTGCCAAAGAGTCTGAGGCACTTGCTGACCTGAGACACTGAAGCCCACACAGAAATGGTGGGACACACCAAAGTAGAAATGGAACATTCTGTACAGGTGCTTCCCTGAGTCACCACCTTCTAATGTAGTGTTGTGACAGTCCCTAGGATCCTTATGTTCCAGACTGAAGGAAAAAGAAAAAAAAACTAAGGTAGAAACTAGGGATGTAGCTCAGTGAGTAGACAGTGGTTGCCTAGCAGACATAAACCCCTGGGTTGGATCCCCAGTACTTCATAAGCTGACCATAATGGCATATGCCTGGAACCTTACCTTTTTTTGTTTTTTTTTAAGATTTATTTATTATGCATACAATGTTCTTCCTGCATGTATGCCTGCATGCCAGGAGAGGCCATCAGATGTCACTACAGATTGTTGTGAGCCACCATGTGGTTGCTGGGAACTGAACTCAGGACCTCTGGAAGAACAACCAGTTCTCTTAACCTCTGAGCCATCTCTCCAGCCCCTGTAACCTCAACTCTTACGGGCTAGAGGCAGAAGGACCAGAAATTCAACATGATCTTTGACTATGTCATGAGTTCAAGGCCAGCCTGGGCTAAATGAGTCTCTGATTGTCTTAAACAAAACCAAAAACTGAAACAACATTCAGAGAAATGGCACACACCTGCAAACCTAGCACCTGGGAGGCTAAGAGAGTTTAATACCAACCAAGGCTACACACTAAGACTCTGTTTCAAAAATAAAAATAAGCTGAATGATGGAGCTTTAATCCCAGCACTTGGAAGGCAGAGGCAGGCGAATCTCAGTGAATTTGAGACCAGCCTGATATACAGAGTTAGTTCCTGGACAGCCAGGACTGTTACACAGAGAAGCCCTGTCTCAAAAAACCAAAAATAAATAAAAATAAAGATCAGTCAGTAAAGTGTTCACCACACAAAAATATGAAGGAGGACCTGAGATCAGATCTCTAGATTCCTTGTTTAAAAAAAAAAAATTAAGGGGCTGAAGAGATGGCTCAGCGGTTAAGAGCACCCTCTGCTCTTCCAGAGGACTCAGGTTCGATTCCCAGCACACACATGACAGCTAACAACTGTCTGTAATTCCAGTTCTAGGCAAACACCAAGGCAAATAAATAAATAAATAAATGAAGTTTTAAAAAAATGAATTAAATTGTAAAAGCTGTGGAGATGGAGAGATGGCTAAGTGGTTAAAGTCATTGACAGTTCCTCTAGAGGATCCAGGTTTGATTCTCAGAACCCACATGGTGCCTCACATCTGTCTGTGACTCCAGTTCCACAGGATCAGAGCACTTCCCTGTGCACCAGGCACATCTACGGTGCACAGATGTACATGCAGGCAAAACACGTATGCACATAAAATTGAAAAAACAAATAGCGGGGGCTGGAGAGATGGCTCAGCGGTTAAGAGCACCGTTTGCTCTTCCAGAGGACCCGGGTTCGATTCCCAGCACCCACATGGCAGCTAACAACTGTCTGTAGTTCCAGTTCCAGGCAAACACCAAGGCAAATAAATAAATAAAATAAAGTTTCCAAAAAAAAAAAAGAAAAAAGAAATAGCAAACAAAAAACCTGGAAGTTCTTAGAAGCCCTACTCACCTGTAACCCTAGCACTTGGGAGGCAGACAGGAGGGTCCTTGAAATTTGCTAACTGGTCAGACTAACTGACGTAGGTAAGCTCCAGGCTCAGAGAAAGACGCTGTCTCCAAAAAAAAAAGTTGAGTAAGGTGGACACTGGACATTAACCTTGGCTTTTACATCCATGTGCACATCACACATGTACACACATGCACGCACACATACATGCACACACACATACACACTGGAGGCTGAGCTCAGAAGTCAACATACTCCTGCCTTTGTCTCCCATCCACAGCCAGGTACCTTTTCGCCACTCAGGACCTTGGCCTCTCTTTACCTCAGCCAGTTCCAGCAGCTTGCCTGACAGCAGCACTAAGCTGCTTAGATGTGGGAACTCAGTCCAAAGAATGAAATGCTGCCAAAGGAGAGTGCAGTCAGGGCAGGGAAGTAGAACTTGTGTGGCATGTACCTGTCACCCCAGCAGGCATGCTTTCAGGGTTCCTCACTTACCCACACACTGGAAAAAGTTCTCCACTGTCCAGTGCACTGGGGAGACCATCTCTGCAAAAGCCAGGTTCAGGTCCACCCTGTAGAAAGTTCGTGTCCCTGGGGATTCTCTGGCCTCTGGGCATGGCTGTTGGGCAGCATTGGCTACATGTGAGATATACACTCCACGTCCTATGGCTGTCCCTGCCATGGCCACCTCCCAAACAAAGTTAAACCTCCAGGGCATAAATGTTGAGGCCAACACCCAGCTAGTCCCCCAAAGACCTGCTCTCTGCATTTCTGGCTTCAGGTGTGACCAGCAGCCTAAGCAAGAGGCCTCAGAGGAAGCAGCAAGGTGATACCATCAGGACACTGACCTGATTCTCCAGCAGCCGCTGAGCTGGTATGCTGACAACCAAGAAGTCTCTGTCTTCAGTTACCGTGAACGTGTTGGACTGGTGCACCTGAAGGAACCTGGGACTCAGAGACTCTTCTACATGGGATCCTCTCCTGACCAGACCCAGTCTCTGCTTGGGGATGGGGACTGAGATCTCCGACCCTGGCTGGGAAGATGCTGGAACCAGAAAGAAAGGTGATGACACAGGAACATGCAACAGTCTTGCAGGACTTACCCAGAGTCACATCTGTGACCGTCCCCACACAGGTCTCGATGTCCCGAGACCATGCCTGCATCAACAACAACAAAGCCACCCTGTATTCTCAGAGGATGCTGCCCCTGAAGAAGGTCACTAGAAAAGCAGGTGCCAGGGGCAGGATGGCCTTTCTCTGCCAAGACTGTATTCCAGGACCCTGTCTGGTGCCCCTACCATTTCAGGCAGCTGTTAGGAAGCAACTCATATCAGTTGTTTACACTTTAGCAAGAATTTTGTTGTGTCAGCCCTCTCATGGGGACATTCTGAGCCAGCTCTGCAGTTGCTAAATGAAAGCATTTGTCTCTAAATAAAAATACTTCAAATAGTACAAACAGGCTGGACAATGTGTATGGAGTTGGCAAGGACATCCCCCAAGGCCCCTGGGTTCCCCAGTGTTCTCATTCTGAAACGTTATTTCATGATAAAATTCTAATCAAACCCACAGTGTTCCTCATCTGTCATCTGCACACACCGGACAAAGCCTTTGATCCATCAACTTTGCATAGTGAGATCTTTAGAATTTAAATTCCCTAGAGATCAGCAGAATGCTTCCAGACTCCTGGCCTCTTCACAATGAAGAAGGTGCATGGGAAGGGGGGTACTGGCTCCAAGTCTTGCAGAATAAGACCACAAACACTTTCCCATCTTTGTCCTGGGGGTTCCTGGAACCTGCTTGGCGCCCCGACAAGGTCTCAGATCTCAGGTGTGCTGTCTTCAGTAGCCAGTATTGCTCATAGTCAGACACACACAGACTCACACACACACGCGCACACACACACACACACACATCACTCAGATGGCTCCCGCATCCCTGCAAACACCTCCCAGCACCAAACGTTTCAGAAGTCCTCAGCCAAAGGAGGGGAGGCCGAGTGGAGCTGGAGGACAAGGTATTCAGCACAGAAGAGGAAAGAGAAATGACGGATAGTGCTAAAATCAGAGGTGGGTATTAGGGGCACTCCTGGGTCTTACCCAATGGGCACGCAGCCTTGAGAGAGTAGGCATAGGAGCCGCTCACCAGCCAGAGTGGCAGGAGCTCCAGGGAAGTGTTCCATACCTGGGGAAACAGGAAGCCCCCCCCCCCCGTGGCTACTGTTCCTTTCAGAGGCACACTCCCTCCATAAGTGCCCCCCTATCCACTCTATCTTTCATCTCATCTCTGAACAAAACTCCAAGAGTCAGAGCCCAGGCCAGGGCCTGTTGCTCCAGCACAGCCAGGAAATATTATTTAGCCAGGATATTTTTAGCAGGAAGCAAGCTCGGAGCAAATGTCATGTGAGCCATCTTCTCTTACACGGCAACTTTGGGCTATTTAAAGAGATGGTAATTATGCTCCTGCCACCATGATCAGGACGCGCTGAATACATGATTGCTGGAGCCCCTTCATCTGCCGAGCAGAGCACTTTACGCTAATGGGGCCCAATTTTCAAAGCCGCCTGCCTAAATCTGTCCAGTCTCACAGGTGGACACATGAATTGGCACTTCAGGGTGACAAAGTGCTCCTTAGGGTGTCAGGCTGTAGGGCCCCCCTCAAGCTTGGCATGGCCCACTGTCCACCACTGACCTCCTGCCTCTGAAGAAATTCTTGTCTTGGGCTTTGGATGGTGACTGTGGTAGCACCAATGTCCACATCTAATCCCATTAAACTGGCATCCTCCAGAGAAGCCACCATCTCCCCTCGAAGGGACAGCAACCAGGGAGTCTGAAGACATAAGGCAAAAGTCACAATCCAGCTGACAAGCTCATTTGTGGTCAAGGAGCATGGGTACTGGGGGGTTAGCACCCGAGAGAATGATGATGTCATAGGAAGGATCAACTGGCCAAGGGATAGGACAGCAGTCACTTAAAGATGCTTGTACCCTTATATTTGAGAGGAGCAAACCTCTTATAGGACTGTACTTGGAGCACAGATGAACACTGGGCCCTAAGAGCAGTGCCAGCCCTTCAGCCTATGTCCTGGGCTCTCATTGCCACTCTGCAATGGAACACGGTCAGTTGGGGTTTTGAATAAAGATGGGTGCCCTAGAGCTCAAGGAGGAGCCACGCCCCAGTCCAGGGCTTGGGGGAGCCTTTAAGACAAATGGTATAAATAGATTCTAAAGACTCAAAAGGATGTGAGTGGGGGAGTAATTGGCTCTTTCCAACCAGGAGAAAAAGGGGGGTGCCTGATATAGTCTTATGCCTACATTCCTAACACTTAGAAGTGTGATGTAGGGAGATTTCCATGATTTAAATAACAGCTTGGGATATACAGGAAAACCTTGTCTCAAAATTACAAAAACTAGGGACTGGGGCATGGCTCACTCAGTTGGTAGAGTGACTGCCTAGCACACCCTGGGTTGATTCCACCCTGAACTGTTTAAAAAACAAAAACAAAAAGCAGTGCTGGTGAGCACCTTTAATCCCAACACTCTGGAGGCTGACTCTGAGCTCAGGCCAGCCTGGTCTACAGAGTGAGTCCAGGACAGAAACCCTGTCTCGAAAAACAAAAACAAACAAAGCATGGGTGGTACACAAGCACTCAGGGGCTGGGGTCAGCAGGATGCTTCAGCAGGTAAAGATACTTGTGCCAGGCCTAATGAGCAGAGTGTGGCCTTTTATACCACGTAGTAGGAGGAGAGGCTCAAGTTCCTCCTTGGCACTCAGGAAATAAAGGCAAGAGCTATTTAGTGAATTCAAGGCCAGCCTGGGCTACATAGAAAATTCTAGGCCAGTCAGGGCTATATAGTAAAATTCTCAAGACAAAGGGAGGGGGAGAGAAAGGGGGGGGATAGAGAGGACAGGTGTGTACCGCAGGAATGGGTGCCACTGGGAACCTTCCAGAGAGAATTTCAGCATGGCAGGACCCAGAGGCTTTCTACTTCAGCAGGGCTCTGCCAGTTTTTTCCCCCAGACAGCTTCAGGTCTCTACATGGAGGGTACCAGGGGGAGTTCCAGATCTGCCACGACCCAGGCCCACAAAGGTCACTACTGTCCACAGACACTCTCTACAAAAGGGCCATGGGAGTGACATCCTCTGCCTCAGAGTCTTCCAGGCCTACCAGAACCTTCCTGAACACTGCCATTTCCTCACCTACCTGTGCACCATTCATCCTTGGAGGCAAGGGCCTAGAGACCTGCAAAACAGAGAGAAAGCAACATCTGCAAACTCTGGGCAAAGGAGTGAGCAAATGCTTCTGCAATTGCCACAGCAGGAGTCCAACGAGAGAGTCATGCCGCCCCGATTGTTTGCTCATTAAGACAAGAAAATCATTTATGTTCTGGGACTCAAGTGTCAACAGACCCAGGAAATGTCGCCTCAGCTGCTGCCCTGAGCCAGGCCAACAGGACAGCTGGGGTGTGGAGCACAGCTGGCAGGGTGGAGGGTGGGTGTGTGCAACATGACCCTGATGTTCAGGGCGTGATGAGGTGGTCCCCAGGCCTCTACCTCTCACTCATCTCTTTTACACTTTTCTTTCCCTGTGAACTCCAATAAGCAAAGATAGAGAAGCATGTTCACCCAGACACGATGCTTAGGATGCCCGGTCATCTTGGGCTTCCCTAGTGAAAAACATTCAATGGTAAAATAAGGATGATCTCAGCTCAGACTTGAACAGCTGGTCCCTCACTGCACCTGAGCCTCCTAGTGCAGGCCAGGGACCTGCCTGAACACAGCTGCACTCAGCTGACCTCTTACCTACATTTTCTTTATTACTATGTGGAGGGGGGGGTCTGCATCTGCCACAGTATGTATCAGGGGTCCAAGGACAATTTAGGGGAGACGGTTGTCTCCTTCCACCTTGTGGATCCTGGATATGGAATTCAAGTTGTCAGGCTTGGATGAGAGAGTCGTTAGCTACCGAGCCATCTCACTGAGCCTCCTTTAACATCCTGCTGCCTCAGCCACACCCCTTTGCCTTTGCTGCAAGCATGGACTGGGATATTGAGCTGCAGAACAGAATCATAGGCTAATAGAGAGTGACTATCTCCCCTCCCCTGGGTCCATAAAAGCAAAGGACATTGAGTCCAAAAAGACTAATGAGCCCTGACATCTCTCCCATCTAAACCTGACTCCCCTTTCCTTGGCATGTGCAGAATCCATTCTTCCAAGCCCAGAGATGAGTGGAGTGGATAGAGTTGAAGAAGGCTTCTATCCCCTCAACCTTGCCAGTACCCCAGAGAGCTCAGCATCCCATTGTGGGCAGGCTCAGCACAGACCACCAGGAGCCTGCTGGGTGAGCCTGTAATCCCTCGCCTTGGCGTTGCTGCCTTCACTCAGGAAGCAGAGAGAAAGGAGATGGAAAAGGGATTCCACATTTCCCAGGTCAGCTTCCAAAGCCTCCCTCCTATCTCTGCACCCAGTCCCAGGGCAACAGGGCAGTCAGTCCTGGAGGCTGAGCTTTTCCATGGAGGGAGCGATTTTGTATAAAGAAGGAAAAGGAAGTTGAATCAAGTGCACAACCCAAACCCACCATGCCCTTTAAGTGGCCACGAGCCTACTATATTTAGGGCCTGCAGACATTGAGCAGAATCTCGGGTATTCTTCCCTGGGAGCAATCGCTAATCACTGCATTGAGTTTATCGGTGCCCCTGGGCACACTTAACCCAGGGCAATGAATAGTTATTGTGCAGCCTCCCGCTTGGGGCTTGTGGGCATACTTAAGCAAGCTCGCAGATTGCTGCAAGCAGGGCATGGCTCGGGTACACCCTTGGGCACCCTGTGCCATCAGCGGGGAGAGGCAGAGTATTAAATATCTATGTGCCCTGTGCCTGCGGCAGCATTTAGCCAGGGGCAAGGCTGGTGTAACGGCTTTAATTAAAACTTAATGCAAGTTCAAGGTGCAGCCATGGAGGCGGCTGCAGAAGTCACCAGGAATGAATCAGTCAATTCGATGAGGTGATGAGGTTGGTTGTACGATGGGTGAGGGAAAAATGGAGGAGATGGGGTGGGCAGTAGGGGGGTGAGGAATGGAGGAGTGCCAGCTGAGAGCAATTGCTCCTATGCAGCCCAATTCTCTGCGACTCTGCTCAGGAGAATGGGGGTCCTGTAATGCAGTAGGCTATACCCATACTGTGGAAAGATGCTGGGGATCTGGGCAGGTCAAAAGGAACAAAGTTGACATTTGGCTGGCCATTAGCTCTGCTTTCCTCCCGTTTCTGTCCAGAATTGTGTGACACGGACAACCTTGTCCCCCTGGCGGCCGCTCCCAAAATTACAGGCCGGTGTAGAGACTGTCAAATTCATGCCCCATGACCACGCTTTGGTATCTTTAAGAAAAGGCCTGTGACTTTTAGAAACAGTAACACTGTGCCTGGCATGACCACAATGGGACCTAAACACCCCTCTGCCTCAGGAACTGCTCCTTAAAGCTGGGTAGCAGAGAACTCCAGAAACAAGATCACAGGGGCAGGCACAGAGCTGGAGTCCCAGCCTCTGCTCAGCTTTCCCTGTCTCAGCACATTGACTTCAAAGCCCAGGACAGATGAGAATAAAACTGTACGCCCTCCCGAGGCAAGACTAGTGTCCATTTAGATCTGATCATTTGGCAGCAGCATGGAGCCTGGCATTCAGCATGTGCTTCACGTGAATAAGAAGCATGTGCTTCTTAAATGGATGGTAGATGTCACTCATTGCCTTCCGGCCAACCTCTCTTCAAAGACCTCCTCTTCTCTTCTTTCCTCCTTCTTTGTATCATTAGGCAGAATCAAGCATTTGAGGTTTTGGCTGTTTGGGGTTTTTTATTTATGGTGTGGATGTATGCATGTGTGTTTGCAAGTGTCGTGATTCGTGTGTGGAGGTCAGAGGACACCTTGCATTCCGTAGTGGAAGGAGAAAGTCAGTTCTCTTCTTCCACTACGAGGCTTACGGGAAACGGGATTTGTGTCAGACACCTTCACCCACTTGCAGGCAGGGTCTTGCCCTGTAGCCAGGGCTGACTTTAAACTTACAATCCTCTTGCCTTAACCTCCTTCATGCTGGATTCCAGATGTGCACCATCAAACCTAGCTCTAGATCCAGCATTTTGTTTGGCCACATGGTACTTACAAAGTTAAAATTAACATTTCTGGAAGCTGGGGATCTGGTTCAGTTGGTAGTGTTCCCTTAACATGCATGAATCAGAGGTAGTTCAATCTCTACTACCACATAAACCAGGCATGTCGTCGAACCTGTAATCCTGGCATTTAGGAGATGGAAGCAAGAAAATCAGAAGTTCAAGGTCATCCTCTGCTATATAGCAAGTTCAAGGCCATGCTGAGATGCATGAGACCCTTGTGTCAAAATAAGTAAACAACAGTTAAAAAAAAGAAAGAAAGGAAGGAAGGAAGGAAGGAAGAAAGAAAGAACTGTTCAATGAATGAAGTCAGTATTTTTCCCATGCTGCAGAGAAAGTCTAGGGTCTCACACATGCTGAGCTGGCACTCTACCACTGAACTACTTTCCCAACCCAAAGTCAACTTTTAAAAATATAACTTCACATACAATTATAGATTTTCTGCTTCCTTTTTTAAAAAAATATTTATTTTTATTTTATTTATTTTATTTTATTTTATTTTTATTTTATGTGATTTGGTGTTTTGCCTGCATGTGTAACTGTGTAAGAGTGTCAGATCTTGGAATTAAAAAAAAAAAAAAACTTTATTTATTTATTTGCCTTGGTGTTTTGCCTGGAACTGGAACTACAGACAGTTGTTAGCTGTCATGTGGGTGCTGGGAATCGAACCCGGGTCCTCTGGAAGAGCAGACGGTGCTCTTAACCGCTGAACCATCTCTCCAGCCCCTCCTGTTTCTCTTTTAAAAGCTGAAAATTCTAGCAAGATGAGGCAGAGGCAGCGTGGCTGCTCACCAAGGGGCCTGTTCTACTTTCCAGGGCCCCATTCTGCCCCACCAGCCACGAGACCTCAGCTACTCCTTTTCCTACCTGTTACTCTGTAGAATGGGGGTATAGACAGGACCTCCTGCCTAGGTGAGATGGGTCAACATTAGCAAAGCAGCAGCCGGGGCATGGCTTGGGGGTAGAGAACTGGCCTGGAATCCATCAGTCAGGGGCCGGGGGCATGGTTCACTGATAGAGCACTTGCCTAATAGATACAAAGTCCAGATTTCCACCCTCAACACCAAAATAAATAAACCACAAAGCAGCAGCCATGTCCATGCCCAGTGCAGCTGGGTGGGCGGAAGATCAGCTTCCCTGAGAAAGTAGAGACTTGAATTCTGTTTTTAAAACTCCTTCCTCTGTCTGATACATTCATTTCTGCTGTGGGTGTGCAACCCTCTCCTGCTCTAAATCTCTCTCTATTCTAGGGCTCCAGAGGAACTTGTGCTCAAGGGGTGCCTCAGCAGGCAGTGACACGATTGGTGTATGCCGCAGGCCTCTATACTTTCCAATGGAGATGTTACATCTGAAATTCATCACTCCTCAGTGCTGGGGATGGAATCTGGGACCTTGCACACCCCCAAACCTGAGGTCTATAATTCTTTGACATGACCTAGGTTAAATAACAGGTCCAATGTTGTTGAAATTGTTTGGTGGATAAGGCATTTGCCAGAACTCACACAAAACCAGATGCCAGTTGGAGTGTGTCATCTCTGTGTTCCTATAGGGAGACAGGAGGCAGAGTCGGGAGACTCCACAGATGTTCGAAGGCACACCGGGCTGCAAATGAGAGGCCCCATCTCAAAGGAGGGGTGAGAACTGATTCCTGATGTTGTTCTCTGACCTCCACTGTCCTTGGGACACACAAGAGACTCCTCGTGCACATGAACAGAGAGAGAGAGAGACAAAGAGAGAGAGAGAAAGAGGAGGAGGGGAGGAGGAGGAGTGGAGGATAGGCTCTGATGTTAAGCCAGTAACTTTCCTTAATTCGGAGAGAAAAACATAATTCTGCTGTTCTGATGTGGATTGTACAACATAAAGAACACAGCTGCAGAGACTCCTTTTCATTCATCACCCATCCCTTATCCCAACACATGCCTCGGTGCTCAGAAGCCCAGTGGAAGGTGCTATCCAGCCACTAAATGTCCACAGAAAGTGATCCTACCCTGTGTCACCTCTGTCCCCTCTGCTGGGCTACGTCCCAAGGCTCAGGAACTGCAGCCATCTACCTGGGCCTTTGAAGAGAGGCCAGCCCTGGATGCCCATCATCACCCCCGAGCCCTCCCAGGCCTTCCTAAGCTGTTACCTGAATGTATGAGGGGTGGCAGAGGACGCTCTGTTCACCCAGCCTCGACGTGATCGCAGGACACTTCATTATGTAGCGAACATTCTGCGTCAACCTTTTTGCCCCTTTTTGAAACATTCTGATTTCCAACCTGTAATTTGCTTTCTGGAAGGCAGGCAAAAGTCATACACACAAACGAAAAGAAGAAAATGCAGTTAATAGGCCACAATTATGGGTCAGCCTCTGTTCACAGCAGAGACGATTAACACAGGCCTCCTGGAAGCCTGTCTCATGAAAGAGCTAATAAGTAAGTGGAAAGGTCTTGGGAACTGAAGATCTTGGCAGATTCTGGCTTGTAGCAGTTCAGCCTCCACAGGGGAAGCTCCAAGGGTAGGTAGTCTCCGGGTCAGGGGACAGCTATATCTTTCAGGAAGGTCACCCTTAAAGAGACAGTATGGCAGTTTGTATCCACCCAATACTGACAACAGACAAGTATCTGTCCACAGCCTGTTTCCTTCGACTCCAGTAAGAAATCCCTTGGTCCCATTTTACAGCTGAGACAGTTGAGGCTCTACAGACGTGAGCAACTAAGCAAACAGAGCTTCAGCATGTCAGGCCCAGGGTCACACCGGCACCTGGGTTATCTTCTTTCATCCGGTAAAATCCCCAGTGTGAGTTCTGGAGTGGGGGTGAGGGGAGGGGCTAGCAAGGAGGGCTCTAACGACAGGAAACAGGAACAACAGGGCTGCTGGAGAGACAAGCCAGGAGTAAGGATACACACTTCTAATCCCAGCATGCAGGAGGATCCAAGGGCTGTTTGGGCTACAGAGTGAGTTCAATGACAGTCCGTGCAGAGACCCTGACTCAAAAATAAAAAGTTGATTTTTATAAAGTGAGGAGGCTGGGGGTGATGGTGCACACCTTCAGTCCCAGCACTTAGGAGACAGAGGCAGGCAGTTCTCTGTGAGTTCTAGGCCAGCATGATCTACATGGCTGCTATGTTCCAGGCTAGGGATTAGAGTGAGACCCTGTCTCAGATCAACAACAAAAGAAGCTGATATGTGTCTCAGTGGATGTGCACTTGCCTGGCCCTGAGTTCTGATCCCAATATTGCAAATGGTTTTTCAAACCCACCTCTTTCTGCACAAAGCAGCCAGAGTACAGAGCTTGGAAAATGAAGTCACCCTCGTGAGCAGGACGCAAGAGGAAACCACATTTGGTAAGAAGAGAATCCAGCTGGTTGGGGGCCCTCTTGATGCCTGTGACAGAAACAGACAGGACCATGGGAGAACAGCAGAATCAAGTCAGGAGTGTCCGACACCCAGACATAAGCCGGTGGCTGCTCTGCTCTGGAGTGCCAAAGAACAGCAGAGTCTTGGAAGGCGAATACCAGCAGGAAGCTTGCTGTTTCTCCAGACGTGCACTCAGATTCTCTTCGCCCAGCCGCCTCCCAGCTTTTGGCCCAGCCTGTGCTGGAGAAGATGCCTCTCTCCTAGCTCCTCTGCTGACCTTTACCCTCAACTGTAGCCTGCTTCCCCCAGCAAACCCACAGAATCCCATTTAAGCCTGCAGCAGATGGCTCCGCTCTCCATTCAGAGCCCCACTTGAGGTGTACCTACTCTTCCATGGCTCTCCTTCTGCGATAGCCACACCAGCCTCCCTGTTATTTCTAACACATCATCGGTGCACTCAGGGTCCTTCTACTGGCTGTATTTTCCACCTGGAACGCCCTTCTAGATTCCTGTGTGGCTTGGTCTACCGCTCTCTAGTCTTTCACTTGAGAGGCCTTGTCAAGGAGGCCTCTGGCAGCAGAGCCTCCATCACACCCCCTCTTACCCTCACTCCACTTTCAGCCCCCTTTCTGCATCACACATTACTGCCTCCCTGCTGCAAATTACAGCTATGACTCCAGCAATGGTCCTGTTGCCCTTCGCTCAAATGCTAGCCCCATGGCGCCGAGAGTATTTATCTGTTTTGTTCTTTGCCGTATCCCTAGCGCCTTAAGCTGCATCTGGTGCATAGAGGGCTCTCAGTAAACATTTATTGGATGAGTAACACACAAAGAGGCGTATCACTGAGCAGAGGGATTACAGGCAGTTTTCATTATCGTCTTTAGATTTCTTCTGTTTCCATAATTATCTTGTGTTGCTTTTGAGATGATTTTTTTAAGTCCTCCCCACCCATCCCCTGCCCCTGAAGCCCACACTTTCATTCTCAGATCATTGACGGGAGATGAATACACCCTTGCAGGAGACAGTTCCAACAGCCTGGGTAGGGGGGACTCTCCGGTGACATGCTTCCCTTTTAAGAGCACGCAGCCTTCACGACTATCTTTAGCCGGAGATCAAGGCCGAGCCTGTGGTTCTGAAAGGCAGATCACTGGGGAAATAAAGTGTCTAAGGCTGGATGTGCAAATTGACCCGGATCCACTTCAGTTTCCCATTCACGTCTGCACTTTGTAAATATTTGCCTGCATCCCGCTGCTCACACCTGCCTGCTGTCCCTTCAACTTTATGGAAGGCAGCAGGCAGCATCGTTTCTGCATCCCCACCTGGTGATGCTGAGTAAAAGAAACACTTTTCTTCCGAAGCCACAGGTGTCTCTGACAGCGCCTAAAACTAATGGCCTGTGGCTGGCTGCTGTGACTAATTCCCTGATTATTGACTTTATGATTTTACACTTAAAACTTCTTTATAATAACACACAGAAATGTTTAATGGGCTCTATCCAGAGCCATAAAAATTACTTATTGAACAAGCGTTTTAAAACTATTAATCTATTGTTTTCCATTAATAATGGCTTTCCAAAGAACAGGCGACAGCTTAATGTATCCTCCGTGTTTTCCCCTGGAAAAGTGGCCTTTTAATACACAAATACCGCTCCCTTTGCAGAGGCATTCCTAGCTGACTGACCATCCCAGGGCCAGTTCAGATGCAGGCCACACCAGTCCCAGAGTGCACTTGAGAATTTCTGGACTAAGCCAGAAGAGGTGGCTCACACCTGTAATTCCAACACTGGGAAGACTGGAGCAGGAGAACTGCCATGATTCTAAGGCCAACCAGAACTGCATAGAGTTCTAGGGCAGCCTGGGCCACAATGTGAGGTCTTGCCTTTAAAAAAAATCAAGGAAGGAAAAGGAAAAAAAAAGTTCTGAGACAGGAAAGTTTCCCTCCTCAATTTCTTCATTTTTGGTGCCAAAGAGAGGAAAACTTTGGGTGTCTTACTTGCAGCCTCTGTGGCCAATGTTACAACAGGAGAGGAGCTACAGGCATGTTATCTCTATTCTGGTTCCTTCTAGAAGGTCTTCCCACTTTGCAATGGGTAAGCGCATGGCTCAAAGTTTTCTGAAAGTGATAACTTGCCCTTCATTTGGCTGTTTTAGGCATGGGATTCCCCACCAAGCATGAGATGCTGGTTCCAGTGGAACTGGAGAGATAATTCAGTGACTAAGAGCACTGGCTGCTCTCCAGAGGACCTGGGTTGCTTCCCAGCACCCACATGATACCTCACAAACATTTGTAATCCTAGTCCCAGGAAATTCCCTTCTTCATACCCCCCCCAGCAATGCATGTGTGTGATGCGACAAAACACCCATACACAGGCAATAAAGCTTTAAGAAAGGATTGTGTACCAGTAAGATGGCTCCATGAGTGAAAGGCACTCGTCACCAAGCCCGACGGCCTAAGTTCAGTATCTGGGATCCACATAGTTGAGGAGAGAACCAAATCCTGCTGGTCAGCCTCTGACCTCCACATGCAGGCTGTGGCACATTTTTGTAAACACTGAATTTTAGCGTGCCTGCAAGCATGTGCACACACACAACTAATAAAATAAACAGAGTTTTTTAAAGAACACATTTTTAATTATCCCATTGGTTTCCCAGAGTGACTCAGTTTAGAGGCATGCTAGCACCTGACAGACACTTCAATCTAGATTTGGGCCCATTTGACCATTAAGCAAACATCTATCAGGAGTCTCCTAACGATAAGACAGAGTCCTTAATCCTGCAGGCACAGCAGCTACCAACATGGAGCACATGGGCTGTGCGTGCTCCCAGCGACCTGCTGATGGCACTGATGACAAGCGGCTGAACAAGGGTAGGGTTAGGGTTAGGGTAGCGGTCATTTTAAGTAGATACAAGAACTGAGAGGAGGGGGCTGGAGAGATGGCTCAGTGGTTAAGAGCACCGTCTGCTCTTCCAGAGGAACCGGATTCGATTCCCAGCACCCACGTGGCAGCTAACAACTGTCTGTAGTTCCAGTTCCAGGCAAACACCAAGGCAAATAAATAAATAAAGAACTGAGAGGAAATAGGATGAGTGTGTGGGGACGGCCTTGAAGAAGGCCAGGGCAGCCCTGGGGAGGGGCAAGCCTGAAATCCAGAAAGAAGCCTTCCAGGGAACTGCAGCACCCATGCCCTGGTGTGAGGAATGCACTGGGACCCTTAGCAAAGGCTCCAGGCAGTCAATGGCTGAGCACTGGGAAACCTGGGGCTGAGAAGATAACTTACCTGGGAGAAACAGGGCCCTGGCCAGCCACTGCCTCAAGCCCTGCACATGGCTCCTCGGGATCTGCAGGGTCATGTAGTCTGAGAAACAGTCGACCTTCCCTGTGGGACAAGAAGTTAGTTCTGATGAGGGAGACCATCAGAACACAAGGGAGAGAAGAAGAAAAGGAGGAAGGATGGACAGACTTTCTTCCAACCCTGCTGAGTGACCAGATAGGAGAGGGGTCACCTCTGCATCTAGCCAGTGTCTTATGGAAAGACTGGGAACAACGTAATTTACTGGTGAATGTGGGTACCAGATCAGAACATCTAAGTCTAAATCCCTATCACGTGCGTGCGTGCGTGCATGTGTGTGTGTGTGTGTGTGCATGTGTATGTGTGTGTGTGTGTGTATCTGTCTGTCTGTCTGCCTGCCTGCCTGCCTATGTCTGTGTGTCTGTCCCCCAGGATGAACTGTAACTGCTGGGAAAGCCTTTTCGGAGGTCTGAAATTCCTTCTAGAGAACAAGGAAACCTGAGGGTCCCATCCTGTTCCTATGCCACAGTCACATCTCATCTCTCAAAGATGAACTGAGTGATGGCAAACCTGGGGGGTGACGATATGGCTTAGTGGGCAAGAGTTCCTGTTGCGTAAGCATGAGGAACTGAGTTCAAGTCCCCAGTACCCATGTAAACAGCCATGAGTGGCTATCTATGCATCCCAACCCCAGTGCTGATGGGCACAGAGACAGGAGGACCACCAAGGCTTGCTGCCCACAACTTAGCTCAGCTTCAGTGAAAGGAATAGGGTGGAGAGTGGGGGAAACAAGACCACTGACACCTCCTCTGGCCTCCAGGGATGTGAAGGGACTCACATACCCAGACACATGCATCTATCGCACACATAGACACAAAACAAATTAATCTGCAAAAGATGGGGGCCAGTGAGAGGTCTCAGCAAGTAACAATACTTGTTAATCTGTCAGCTTCAATTAGACCCTCAGAATCCACATGCCTTTGGTTCCTATTGGTATGATGAAAGACAGAGTCAAAAGCAACTTGGGTATAAAAGGGTTTTGAAACTCAGGGCAGGAGCCTAGAGGCAGGAACCAAAGCAGGCCATGGAGGAGCGCTGCTTACTGGCTTGCTCAGCCTGCTTTCTTATACAGCTCAGGACCACCTGCCCACAGGCAGCATTGCCCACACAGCAATCATTAATCAAGAAAATGCGGGGCCAGGGACGGTGGTGCACACCTTTAATCCCAGTACTCAGGAGGCAGAGGCAGGTGGATCTCTGTGAGTTCTAGGCCAGCCTGGTCTACATAATGAGACCCTGTCTCAAAAACAAAAACAAAAACAAAAAAAAAACAGAAAAAAAAAAAAAGCCCTTACACCACTTTGTGGCTGGAAGAGCATTGGCTGTTCTTCCAGAAGTTCTGAGTTCAATTCCCAGCATCCACATGTTGGCTCACAACCATCTATAACTGTAATCCCATAGGATACGATGCTCTCTTCTGGTATTCAGGGAAAGCATGCAGACAAAACGCTCATATACATAAAGTACATGATAAATAAAATAAATTTAAAAGAAAGGGAGAGGAGGAGAGAGGAAGAGAGAGAGAAAATGCCTCACAGATTTGTCTATGGGCATTTTGATGAAGGCATTTTCTTTTTTTCTTTTTTTTTTTTTTAATTGTTATCTGAATTGTCTTTTTTTTTTAACTTTATTTATTTATTTGCCTTGGTGTTTGCCTGGAACTGGAACTACAGACAGTTGTTAGCTGCCATGTGGGTGCTGGGAATCGAACCCGGGTCCTCTGGAAGAGCAGACGGTGCTCTTAACCGCTGAGCCATCTCTCCAGCCCCGAAGGCATTTTCTTAACTGAGGTTCTTCTCAGATAACTCTAGTTTATGTCAGGTTCACACGTGTACACAAACACCAATGAATAAAATTAGAACTTATTTTTTTAAAAATCAGCAAGGAGTGTGGGGGAAGGACAACATAGGGGTTGGCTCAGAATAAATGCTCAACAAACATCTGTTCCTGCGTGGCTGACGGGGGAGACCCGGGATTCCGCTGCCTGGCAGAAGTCTGGGCTCCTCTACTCATTGCTGGGGAGGCTGAAGACAAGCCCTCACTCCTCAGGACTCTGATGTAAATGAGTTAGTGACCCCTGTGTGGTGGCAGATCTCTGTGTTCAAAGCCAGCCCAGCCTATAGAATGAGTTTCCAGCCATGGCTAGATATTGGGACCCCAAATCAAAACAAAAACCAACCAAACAAACAACAAAGGTCAGAACAAACAAGTTAGACACCAAGACTCCATGCCAGGCCTGGTGCATGAGCCTGCACTGGCTATTTCAGAACACGGGCTTCCTCAGTGGGAGAAGGCCCTGACTCTGGCTCCAGGCATCCCTGGGAACCCAAGCAGTGCTTGGGGTCTGCCTTCCAGGCTGATGTGCTGGCTATGAATGTTTTCTGGCTGCCAAGGAACCGCACCAGGCAGGTTATCAGTCCGAGAAGAGGGGACCCGCCTAAAGCCTTGTGTGAACCAGAAAAACATGATTGATTTACCCGTCAGAGCTCCATGTGCCAGGCGAGGCCTGTCCTTGTTTGACCCGAAGGGGAGGATCCATGGGAACACAGCAGGCTGAATACAAGCCAGACAGATGGCCCTGCAAGGAAAAGAGCAGGGTGTGGTGCGGGTGCCCAGCCCAGCAGGGCCGCCTAGTCTGGTTTCATTCAGTCGAGCAATTATATCTCGTTTTTGGTTTTGTTGTTTTTTACTTTTTGTTTTGTTGGGTTGTGTCTTAGGACAAGCTTTCACCGTGTAGCCCAGGCTGCCTTAACCTCACTATATAGCCCAGGCTGGCCTCTAACTTGTAATCTTCCTGTCTTTGCCTACCAAGTGCCCAGTTTACAAGTGTGCAATACCTCAGTTACAGTTCCTTCAGTCAATTATATTTATGTAGATATGGATTTTATTATTTTTTATTTTTGCTCTGCTAGGGGTCAAATCCAGGGCATCAGAATGCCAAGCAAACACTGTACGGCTGAATTACATCCTAGCCCCAGAGACAGATAGTTTGTATGCCTATCACGGGCAACAGCCAAGACAGGGACCAAGCAGCAATGACAAGAAAGAAAGAAAGAAAGAAAGAAAGAAAGAAAGAAAGAAAGAAAGAAAGAAAGAAAGAAAGAGGGGCTGGAGAGATGGCTCAGCGGTTAAGAGCACTGTCTGCTCTTCCAGAGGACCCGGGTTCGATTCCCAGCACCCACATGGCAGCTAACAACTGTCTGTAGTTCCAGTTCCAGGCAAACACCAAGGCAAATAAATAAATAAATAAAGTTTAAAAAAAAAGAAAGAAAGAAAGAAATGAATAAAGGGAATCTCCCATAGCAGTCAAGTACTGAAGAAGAAACAGGGATGGAATTCAGAGAACCAGAGGGCTGGAAGGTGGAGAGAGGGCAGGCATTTCCTGAAAAGTCAACGCAGAAAGATAATTTCCAAAAAGGCAACATTGTGGTTCTCATATGGATTTTTTTAATGAATCTGTGTTAAGAATTTTATTGTCATTATTAATAAAGAAAGCCTGCAGATTTATAGCCAGTCCAAAAAAGAGAGAGAGAAAAAAAAATGAGGACTTGTTTTCCTAGATCCAGAATATTGGAATAAATTGCAAACCGACTACAAAACAGCTTGGCCCACAGTGGGAGGCAGAATTTCTGAATGAAAAGCCCTCATCACACACACCAGTCCCTCGACAAGAATCTTTGCACACCCCAGGGTTGTCCACAGCATGACAAGCGGCTGGGCAGCCAGCTCCTTCTTTGGTAGGTACCTGCCAGGTAAGCATGCAGCCTTGATTTTAGATTCTTAGTGTCCATGTAAAAATCCAATCATGGTGATGCACATTTGAAATCCTAGCACTGAGGAGGCAGAGTCAAGTGGTTCCTAGAGGCTTCCTGGCCAGCTAATCTGCACTGGTGAGCCCCAGGTTCAGAAGGCAGTAAGAGTTCATGCCTTTAAAAAAAAAAATAGTACAATAGCAATCCCTGAACACATGTATATTCACAGTAGTAACATTATAGATAGCTTCAACAGAAAAAAAAATTTAAAAATGATGTGTTTGTAAACAATAGAATTCTTCATTGTTTCTCAACCTAACAAATAAGGAAAGTGTGTCATTTGCAGTATTGGATAAATCAGAGTCAAAAGACAAAAATAAATAAATAAATAAAATAAGTAGAGGTGGCATGGTGGTCTGATCTTTAATCTCAAAACTGGGAGTCAGAAGCAGGTGAACCTCTGTGAGTTCAAGCCAGCCTGGTCTACATAGTGAGTTCCAGAGCTACATAGTGAGAGCCTGTCTCAAAACACCAGCAATAATAATAATGAGGCAATGAGGATGAAGCAAAGAAATTATGTAAACAGAAAAACAAGCCAGTAGTCAGAGGCAGAAGCAGGCAGATCTCTGTGAGTTTAAAGCCATCAGTCTACAGACAGCCAGGACTATGCAGAAAAACCTAATTTTGAAAAAAAAAAAAAAAAAACAATAAATAAACAAAATAAAGTGGAGAACAATAAAAAAGGAATTCAGTGTCTCCCTCTGGCTTCCACACATACAAGTGCACACTTGTACCCTCATACTCTTGTCCATATATGCCTCCCTTGACAAGTTATATACACACAAACATATATACAGACATGTAACACATAAATAGTAAATAATAAAGCATCATGAGCTAAGATAAGAAAGACTGGAGTCAGAGAAAAAAATGTCTCAGTAAGCAAGCCATTTCCAATGGACATAGCCATAATTGTTAAAAATCTAAGGGTCCGTGAGGTGGCTTATTAGGGAAAGGCACTTATCTCCAAGCCTGATAGGCAGAGCTGGATCCCCAGAACCCACATGGTGGAAGGAGACAACTCACTCCACAAAGCTGTCCTCTAACCCAACATGTGTGCAGGAGCACACAGGTATGTGAGCATGTACAAGAAGATAAATAAATGTTAAAAAAAAAATACTCTTTCTGCTAATTTCAAAGTTTCTACATCAGATAAAACATCACTAAATGGGGCTGGAGAAATGAATGGCTCAGCAGTTCCAGAAGTGCTGAGTTCAATTCCCAGCACCCACATGGTGGCTCACAGTCATCTATAGAAGTTATACGATAGAGCCATGGGGACTGGATTTGGCCATAAAGCAAATCACAAGTTCTGCAGAACCCTAGGTAGGGAAGGCAGAGGAACCCCCGTATATGCTTCAGGATTTTCCTGTATAGCAGCCCTGGCTGTCAGAACTCACTCTGTAGACCAGGCTGGCCTCAAACTCACAGAGGTCTGCCTTCCTCTGCCTCCTGAGTGCGGGATCCAAGGAGTGCAGCACCACATCCATATGGTAGGTATGTGCAATGGTTAGGCAGATGAAGATATGACCTGGCAGTTAAGAGCACTTGCTCTTGCAGAGGACCTGGGTTTGATTGCCAGCACCCACATGGTGGCTCACATGTAACTCCAGTTTTGGGGTACCTGACTCCCTCTTCTGTCCTCAGTGGGCATTACACACATGTGATGCACTTATAAGCATACAGGCAAAACACATAAAACAGGTACTTCTAAAAAATTACTTTTTGGGTTTATAAAAATAAATAACTACAAATCCAAGTGTGATAATTCACACTTATAATCCCAGAACTCAAGAGGCTGACGCAGGAGGATTTTCATGAGTTCTGGACCAGACTGGACTATAGACTAAGAAAGTCTCAAAAACAAAATCAATTCTCAGCCTTTGACTAAGGTAAAACAGATACATGCGGGGGCTGGAGAGATGGCTCAGCGGTTAAGAGCACCATCTGCTCTTCCAGAGGACCTGGGTTCGATTCCCAGCACCCACATGGCAGCTAACAACTGTCTGTAGTTCCAGTTCCAGGCAAAACACCAAGGCAAATAAATAAATAAGGGTTTTTTTTTTTAAAAAAAAAAAACAAAAAACCAGATACATGCACACATGCATATAACCATACATACCTATACATAACATGTATACAATGGCAAGCCAGGCCTGCCTCATATAGCAAGTACTAGTACCAGTAGTGCACAGCACAACTCCACCTTACAAAAAGTAAATAACAACAAATGACCTACAAGGTCGAGAGTGTGCTTAAGGGCAGAGTGCTTACTTAGTGTTCAAAGGTCCTGGGTTTTATTGGTTAAGACTGTGGACTTGCAGAGGGCTTCAGTTCCTAGTACACACATTAGGTGCCTCACAACCACCTGCAACTCCAGCTGCAGAGACTGGGGCCTTTTTTGGCCTCCATGGAATCTCATACTGATGTGTGCATATCTCTACACACACATACAGAGAGACAGACTTGCAGATTTTTTTAAATATAAAATAGATGGGCATGGTGGTGCTTGCCTTTATCCCTGTCACTTGGGAGGCAGAGGGAGGTGGATCTCTGTGAGTTCTGTAGTGTTGGGGATAGCTCTCAGGACTTTGTACATAAGCACTGTACCAACCAGAAGTCCTGTCTCCAGAGCAAGTTTCAGGCCAGCCAGGGCTGCATGCTGAGATCTCCTCAAAAAACGAAATAAAGCTTTTTTTAATATTATTTATTATGTATACAATGTTCTGTCTTCATGTTTTACAGGCACACCAGAAGAGGGCATCAGATCTTTATTATAGACAATTGTGAGCCACCCTGCTGGGAATTGAACTCAGCACCTCTGGAAGACCAGCCAATGCTCTTAACCTCTGAGTCATCTCTCCAGCCCCATAAATAGATAAATCTTTTTTTAAAAGTGCAGTTTTGATGGACTACATCAAGAGCCTAAACACTCCTGAAAGGCAACCTCCCTCCTTAAGCAGGGAAATAGCCCTGGAGTGAATGATAGCACTTGGAAGAACCGGCAGGAGCTAGGCCAGTGAGAAAGCTCCAGCTTCCAGGAGCTGGGAGATGGGTTCAACCTTCCACTTTCAGAAGCCAACCCCATCTAAAGCTGATCCCACTGCAGCCTGGGACCCAGCAATCTCACTCCAACAGCTTCCCGGGCACAGTGCCCAAAAAGGCATGCACGAGGCTGTCCACAGAGCAAGGCTGTTTCCTCAGACTGGAAACCACCCAAATACCCATCAGCATTGGAATGGGCACACTGGGATCTGTTCGCCCTATGAGATGCCAGAGCACAAGAAAAGGCAACCTCAGTGAGTTCTGCTGAGTGAAAGAGCTCAGACATGCACAAGCGTCTCTTCTGAGACTGTATTTATACAAAGGTCAAAAATAGACATAGTCATTGCATTTGGGGGTGCAAACAGTGACTCCTCTAAGCAGGAAATCCGAAGTCACTGGGGGTAGAGGTGACCAATCATATGGGTGTTAGCATAAAGACCATAAAAGTTGGAAAGCTCCCGAATGGACTCAAGTTCCTTTGTTTCTTCAGCAAAACACTGGATTTTTTTTTTCTCTAGAATGTGCCTTTTTCATTATCTGTGAGCTATCACTGGAAGCTACAGAATTCTTCTGAGCACTGTGAAAATTGTTCTTATCCAGAAAAAATGTGAGGCAGGGATTGGGGCTATAGTTCAATTGGTAGAGTTCTTATCTGCTGTGTATGGAACCCTGGAATCTAGCTCCAGCACTCCAGAACACAGGGTTTGCTCTTGAGGTGGGGACAGGAGGATCAGAAGTGAAGGCCAACCTGGGCTACATGAGAAAATGTCTTAAAAAAAAAAAAAAGTAAATTATACTAAGGTAGAGTGCAGTTGGTTATGGCTAATGGTTTAGTTTTCCATCCATTAAGGGAAGCCATTTCAGCATTCTGAATATATATCTGCTCTGGGGACCTCTCTTTTGAACTGAAGACAACATTTAATAAAAATGTGCTCATATTTCAATTTAGTTTTTCAGGGCTAGGTAATATATCTTGTACATGTGAGTACAGTGCAGATCTACTTTATATTCTCTGCCAGAGACTTTTTTTTCAAGTAAAGGGCTTCAGTTGTAGCTCATTGGTACAGTGTGTGGCTACATGGTATGTACAAACTCCTGGGTTTGATCCCTAGTGGAAAATGTATAAAAATTTCTATTTGTATATTGTGGATATATACATACATGTATATGAATATGCAAATGTTTAAAGTTATATTTTAAGTTATTGATCCAAGTGTGCCTTCATATACCTCCAATCCCAGCACTTTAGAGGCTATGGCAAGAGGACTCTGAGCTTTAGACCAGTCAGGGCTACATGAAGAAATTTTTGTCTCAAAAATAAAAACAATAGACTGGAGAAGCGCCTCAGTAGTTAAGACACTGGCTGCTCTTGCAGAGGACCAAGATTCGGTTCCCAGTACCCACATGGTAGCAATTCCAGGAAACCTGTTGGCCTGTGAGTGCTTCATGCCCTTGGTGCCCTTTCAGTCCTGTGGGCAAAACACTCATCCACAAGAAAAGCAAGTAAGTGGATATTCATGACAGAAGCAAAATAAGAAAGGAGACTAGGTTCCCACCAAAGGCTACTGTCACGGGGTCCCTGTGGCTCCTGAGTGTCTACTGACTTGAGAAGGCTAGGCTGCCAATCCGATCAATTGCCAAGGCCCTCAGACTTCCAGAACAGTTAGCAAAGAATGTCTAGACAAGTTGTTCTCAACCTTCCTAATGCTGCAACCCTTCAAAATATAGTTCCTCCTGTTGTGGTGACCACCCCCCATCATAAAATTATTTTTGGTGCTATTTCATACCTGTAATTGCTACTTACTTTATGAACTGTAATGTAAATATCTGTGTTTTCTGATGGTCTTAGATGACCCCTGTGAAAGGGTTATTCCACTCAAAGGGGTCACGACTTAGAGGTAGAGAACTGTTGCTCTAGACCATTTCCCTAGACTGTACTCTGAGCCAGGCCTGCAGCCTGCCAGTCAACTGCAGCTCTTCACCGCATTCAAAACCCAGTAAAGCCAGTCGTGACTGCACAGCCCTGCAGTCCCAGCACTCTGGAAACCAAGACCAGAATCTCTGGAGCTTGAGGCCAAGCCTGAACTACACACCAAGACCCTATCTCAAACCAAAAGCGAGCCAGAGAGGGATCCTCTCTCCAGAGACAATGTATCAGCCCCAGGTTCCGCTGCCTCTGCTAGAGTCTCCTTCTGTCTCCCAGCAGGGGGCAGCACTATCGCCTTTTGATTAGTTTGCAAAGCAGATGTGTACGCTGCAGTGTAGCCAAAGTAAGATTTCCCCAAGGGCCGATGAATCTGCTGCTAGAGACCAAGAGACCTGGGAAAGGAGAAGCAAGCTTCTGTGGCTGACGTTTGGGCCACAGTGCTGTCATACAGTAAAGTACATTACATCAGCCTTGCTAGAGCAGAGGCTGCGGACACTCCTGCGATCTCCTCCTCAAGCTCCCACTAGGAGCAAGATTCCAGCTTGGCTTTTACAACTCCTGAACTTTCCCCTCCCAGGCTAAGGATAGACATGATCCTTCATGTCCCAAAGCTGAGCCCCACACAGAGCAGCTATGAGAAGTGGGTGGTTCCTGGCACAGGACCCAGGCATCTTCCAGCTTGCCCACCCCACCCGGCTTCTCCATCGTCCTCATTGTCCGCAGATCTACAAATGTCACAAAGCACACAAAGGCCTACAGGAAAGGAGCCCAGGGCCGCCTGCCAGCTACTGTTGACCTTCAAGCTGGTGGCAGAGACCTCGCTCCTGCTCTGAGTAGGTTTATTCTGTTCTTCAGTGGTACTGGAGACTGAGCCCTGGATTTGCGCATGCTCCATAGTGCTCCCAAGGACAAGGGATGGTGATGTGGAGCCTGGGGAAGGTTTGAGTAAGGAGCCAGACTTCCTTGACAAAATTGGCTTCTGTGATGCCTCCTTTTCATTCCTGTCTTCAAGCAGGAATGACCTGACCAAGTCTTGCCCACCCTCCTCTTCCTCTCTACACATGAAGCTTCTGGATTCTGAAAAAAATTTTTTTTGGTTTCTGCTCCAAAGGGCATAAAGCAAGCCTGAGGTTCCCCTGGTCTCTTAGTTCTCACGAGGACCAGACAAGACCCTCTTGGGAGGCCTGGGTAAGGCCACTTACCAGACAACTGCCGCGGATCTCCACATCCTCAGTCTGGTGGCTCTCAGCTCTCCGAAAGAGTTTGTCTAGGGGTACTCAGCTCATAAGTAAATGGGCAGCCTGTTCCCTTCCCTTGGTTGTTAAGAGGCACTCAGGTACCAGCCTGGTGCCAGAATGCATAGTTGGGTGTCAACACCTCCCACCTGCCTTGTGCCCCCTGGGGTGGTCACATTAATTGCTTTATATCTGAGACTTCAAAATAATGGGGTGCTGCTTTTTGTTCTGTAGAAAACACCATGTCCAAAAGCAATTTAGGAGGAAAGGGTTTATTACATCTTACACTTCTCACCGAAGGAACACAGAGCAGGAATATGCCATATGCCGGAACCAGGAGGCAGGAACGGAAGCACGGGCCATGGAGCATTGCTGCACACTGGCTCCATCTCTGTGACTAGCTTAGCTTGCTCTTTCCTCCACAACCAAGGACACCAGTCCAGGGGAGGCACCGCCCACAGCGGGCTGGGCCCTTCCCCATGGACACAGCCACAAGCCCATCTGATGGAGGCGTCTTCACCGTTGAGATTCCTTCTTCCCAGATGGCTCAGTTTGTGTCGAGTTGATAAAAACTCGCTAACGTCCATGCTGAAGGGTGTAGCTGAGCAGTAGAGGGCTTGCCTACCACATGCAAGCCTCCGATTGCAAGGAAAAGAACAGAGGAGAAAGAGAAGGGAGAGAAGCAGAGGGGGAGGAGGAAAATGGGGTCACCAAGAACTGTGTTTGGAGATAGTGTCTTTCTTTTTTGTTGTTGGTTTTTGTTTTTTTGAGACAAAAAAAACAAACTCGGGGTTTCTCTGAGTAGGCCTGGCTGTCCTGGAACTCACTATGTAGACGAAGGCTGGCCCCCAACTCAGAGATCCACCTGCCTTTGCCTCCCAAGTGTCGGGATTAAAGTGTGCACCACCACCACCTACCCAAGAATATTTCTAATGAGCTGGGGAGATGGCTCTGTGGTTAAGAACACTGATTGCTCTTCCAGAGGACCTGAGTTCAGTTACCAGTGCCCACATGACAGCTCACAACTGTCTGAAACTCCAGTTTTGAGGAATCCTAAACCCTAATACAGACATACATGCAGGCAAAAACATAAAAATTAAATCATTAAATTATTTAAAATATAAGGTTTTAAAAAATCTGGACTTTTAAAAATTCACTAAAGAGGGCTGGAAAGATGGCTCAGAGGTTAAGAGCACTGACTATCCTTGAGGTCCTGAGCTCAATCTCAGCAACCACATGATAGTTCACAACCATCTATAATGAGATCTGGTGCTCTCTTCTGGCCTGCAGGCATGCATGCAGGCAGAACACTGTATACATACTTTTAAAAATAATTTTAAAAAATCATGTTTATTTAATCTTAATTATGTGAGTGTGTATATGTCTGTGTAGAGGTGTGTACGAGAGAGTATGAGTGCCCATGGAGGTCAGAGGCATCACATCCTCTGGGACTGTTGTGAACCATCTGACATGGTGCTGGGAATCAAACACAGGTCTTCTAGAACAAGGCATACATTTTTTTATTCCTTTTTTTTTTTTTATGAAACAAGATTTCCCTATGTAAGTATCCTAGCTGTTCTGGAGCACATTCTATAGACCAGGGTGACCTCGAACTCACAAAGATCCAGCTGCCTCTGCCTCCCAAGTGCTGAGATTAAAGGCATGTGCCACCACAGCCTATCAAGGAGCACACATTCCTAAAATCTTCATTTAATTTTCTTTAGCTAGGAGGTGGTGGCACAAGCCTTTAAACCTAGACTTGAGAGATAGAGGCATCTGCCTTTGAGACATCCCAACTCAGAGGATCCAGGACAGTCAGGGCTATACAGAGAACCCTCCCTCTCTGTCTCTCTCTGTCTCTCTCTGTCTGTCTCTCTCTCTCTTCAAATTTGTTTTATGTGTATGACTGTTTTGCCTACAAGTGTGTATATGCACCACATGAGTGCCTGTGAGGGTCAAAAGAAGACATCCGAGGCCCTGGAGCTGCAGTTACAGATAGTTCAAAGTCACTATATGGGGCTGGGAACCAAGATCAGTTCCTCTACAAAAGCAGTAAGTGCCCTTAACCACTAAGCCCTAAAATCTTGATTTTTAACTGTCATATTTTATCTGTAGAGCCCAGAGCCTCAGATAGGAAAGTGCTGTAACATTGAGCCATCTAGCCTAATAAACCACTATTAGAAGTCAAGGCTGGGGGGCTGGAGAGATGGCTCAGTGGTTAAGAGCACCGTCTGCTCTTCCAGAGGACCCGGGTTCGATTCCCAGCACCCACATGGCAGCTAACAACTGTCTGTAGTTCCAGTTCCAGGCAAACACCAAGGCAAATAAATAAATAAACAAAGTTTAAAAAAAAAAAAAAAGAAGTCAAGGCTGGAGCCTAGCAGCACTGGCCTATCATCCTAGCACTTGGGAGGTGAAAGCAGTAGGATTAGGAGTTGAAGATTGGGCTGGAGAGATGGCTCAGAGGTTAAGAGCACTGACTGTTCCTCCAGAGGTCCTGAGTTCAATTCCCAGCACCCACATGGTGGCTCAAAACCATCTTTGATGACATCTGGTGTCCTCTTCTGTATACTGTATACATAATAAACAAATAAATATAAAAAAAAGAAACAAGTTGACCCCTTCTGTTCTTCCCCCCTTCTTTAAAAAAAGAAAAAGAAAAAAAAGGAGTTGAAGATCACCCTCAGGCTGGAGAGATGGCTCAATGGTTAGGAGCACTGCTGCTGAGTTCAATCCCAGCATCCATATGGCAAATCACAGCTAACTATAACTCCAGTTCCGGGGGATCTGAAGAACACATACATGCAGGTAAAACATATATGCAAAAAATACATTAAAAATTAAGAAAAAATTATCTTCAGCTATCCAATGTGTTTAAGACTAGCCTGGGCCATATGAGACCTTGTCTCAAAGAGAAATAAAATAAAATAAAACAGGTGTAGTGGTGCATGTCTTTAATCCCAGCCCTCAGGAAGCAGAGGCAGTTGGATCTCTCTGAGTTTGAGACCAGCCTAGTCTATAGAGCGAGTTACAGGACAACAAAAGAAACCCTTTTCTAGAAAAATCAAAAGGAGGAGAAGAAGGTACCTTGAGAGATGGCTCAGCAGTTAAGAGCATTTGTTTTTGAAGCATGAGGGATAATGGTTAGACTCCAACACCCTTTCCTCTCCTTCAGCATGTGGTGTGGAACCTAGAGCTTTCTGTATGCTAAGCAAGTGGCTGAGCTGGGCCCCTGCCCCTTCTGTGTGTTGAGAAAGGTCTCTTTAATTTGCCCAAGTGGCTTGAACTCACTCTGCAGCCCTGCTGGTCTTCAGCTTTCAATCATTCTGCCTTAGCCTCCTGTGTGGCTGGGGGCCTGTACCCCTGGGCCTGGCTGCATTTATCATTTCTTAATTATTTTTAATTAGACTAGAAGGAAATTATGCCAGCTAGCTCAGAATTTGGGGATTTGGGGAAAACTTTTTTTTTTTTTTTTTTTAATCTAGAGCTCTGTTGACTTACATTTTAAAAAGACACACACACATACACACAGAGTTTGCAGAGGTCAGAGGAGTTTGCAGGGGTCAGTTCTGTCCACCAGGTGTGTCCTAAGGATCTAGTCATTAGCATTGGGGGTGTACACCTCTACACTGAGCCATCTTACTGACAGGCCCTTTCCTGCATTTGGTTGTGAATTTTTTCATAACACACAGAAAACTGTGCAGAGTCCAGGGAAAACTCTTGGCCCCATCTTCTAGAATCCCCTCCCTTTGCTAACCACTATTAGCTCCCTTCTTTTAGACCATTTCCTGGACTCAACTCTTTGGTGACAAATTCCTCTTTAATTCAACGCTGTCCTGGGTTTATTCTGAGCCACCTGAGAAGACACAGATGAAACCTGGACCTCGAGTAATTCCTGACACTTGTCATCCACCGGCCCATTCACACACAGGTGGGAGGTCCCCATTGCACCAAACAGAAGTGCCAAGATTGGGACACACAGCTGACTAAACCTTCACAGGAAGCATCCACTTCATACAGCCCCACATGGAAATGCCAAGGCCAAGTCAAACATCCTTGGTACACAACTCACCCACCATAAGAGAACCTGCAAGGAACACCGAGGCTCCTGATTAAATCTTCAAAGGAGAAGAAGGGGCTGGCCAGATGGTTCAGTGTGTAAAGACAGCAAACCTTACTACTGGCGTTCAATCCCTGGGACCTAGACGAAGGAAGGAGAGATCATGTCTTACAAGATGCCCTCTGACCTCTGTACAGGTGCCATGGAACATGCCCTTCCTGCATATACATACCCAGACAAGTAAATGAATAAGCAGAATTTTTTATTTTAAATAAAATAGAGACAGAATTAGAAAACAAATTCTCTTCCCTTTGGGCAACATAAACCTCATTTTACACACACACACACACACACACACACACACATACACACACACACACACACACACACACACACACACACACACACACACACACATACACACACACACATACACACACACACACACATACACACACACACACACACACTTTTGTAATATTCTTAGAGAAGGCAGTCTCACTGGAGTCTTCATCAATGAGCTCAAATTTCATTTTTCATTTGGGAAAAGTCACATTTTCAAAATAGTTTCTCCTCGATAACAGTTGAGAACTGGCCAAGTCCCACCCCACATGGGTTTCACCATGGCTTATGAACTGTCTCCTCTCTAGCAAATGAGAAACTGCATCTGAACTATGGGCTCTGCTACCCACAAAGCTGGTTTTCCCAGAGCATAACCACCAACAGGTCTCCTTTGACACTGAGGTCAAAGATTAATAAGAAAAAGATTAACTCCACTTGCCATGATTCCCACATGTTTTGTTTTCAAGTTCACCCATCTCTGCAGAAGCCAGCACCAGGCTTGCCAAATGCCCACCTGGTTAGTCAGTTACAAAAGGGACAAAGCACCTCTTTGCTTCCCAGCCTGGGAACCAGGAAATGGACATCTGGACATTGGGATATGGAAATGTAATGATTTTCACACTGTTGTCAACACTGGGGATTAAGCTTGTGGCCTTGTGCAAGCCAGGCAAGCAAGCACTCCACCAACTGTGCTACATGCCTCCCAAACCAGTTTTTGTCTTGAGAGCTGCCATTCTCCAGAATTTTCTCTGAGTTAGACAGGGTTCTGAGATATTAACACAGCAGACTCATCTGGGATTCACCCTCAAAGGCATCTATCTGTATAGATTCAGTAGTTCTTGATCTTGAATGGGGAAAAATACATTCTTATCTTCATTAACATCTAATTGAAAATTAGCATTTATTCCATTATAAATATAGAGAATGAGCCACAATATTATTTTGGCCCTAAAAGAAAGCCCAGGTGTTTTCTTTCATTTTTTTCCCCATTTATTTATTTTGTGTGTATGTGCCTGAGTGGACATGCCACTGCACACATGTGGCGTCAGAGAAGAACTTGTAGACTGGGTCCTGCTATCAGACTTGGGCACAGGCATTCTTACCTGTGAGGCCATTTTACTGGCCCTGGTCCCGTGTGTTCTTATGACCCACAGCAACAGACACAGAAATCTCAGCGGCTTTACACTTGTCACTCCTAGTTTGTGCTTGCTTTGGGTGCTACTGGGGACTGAACCAGGGTTTGCACACTGGAAAGTGCTCTGCCACTGGGCGAAGTTTTCAGTCTTACTCTGGAGGGAAGACCGTGATAACCTATGGTCATCAATCCTCACCAAGAAGTGTAGCAGTACTTTTTCATCAGGGCCACCCGATCACCAAAAATGACCAAACAGAGACTTATTATTAATTACAAAAGCTCAGCCTTAGCTTACTTAGGCTTGTTCTCCACATGGTTTTATAACTCAAATGAACCCATTTATAATCATCTACATTCTGCCATGTACTGCCTGCTCATCCTGCTCCTTCCAAGTCTGGCTGGTGACTCCTTTCTTTTTTTCTCCCAGTGTTGTCTCTCTGGAAGTCCTGCCTATATTCTCCCGCCTCGCCATTGGCCATTTAACTTTTTATTACACCACTCACAGCAACACATCTTTACACCATGTACAAACATCTCACAACAAACAAATGCTGTTATTACAGCATCATGGGTTTGTTTACCACTCTAATAAATGGGTCTTGTTAACACTGGGATATTTGGGACAGAGGACATTTATATTAATTTTTTCATTGTAAGCAGGGAAATGCACATGATGAGGACAGTAAGATAGCTGGTGCTCCTCTCTCAGGCTTCCTGAGGGCTGGGATCACAGGCATATATATATATGGTTTTTTATTCTTTTTTAGGGGGGGTGGTTTCAAGACAAGGCTTCTCTGTGTAGCACTGGCTGCCCCGGAATTCACTCTGTACACCAGGCTGACTCAACCTTGGAGATGCACCTGTCTCAGCCTCCTGAGTGCTGGGATTAAAGGGGTGAGCCACCACACCCAGCTCCTTCCCTCCTTCCCTCTCTCCCTGTGTGTGTGTGTGTGTGTGTGTGTGTGTGTGTGTGTGTGCAGGTCAAAAGACAATTTCAAAGGTCAATTCTCACTTGGCTTTTTTTATTTATTTGGCTTTATGTGCATTATATCAATGAGGTTTCAGATCTCTGGAATAGGAGTTACAGACAGTTGTGAGCTGCCATGTGGGTGCTGGGAATTGAACCCCGGGTCCTCTGGGAGAGCAGCCAGGGCTCCTAATCTCTGAGCCATCTCTCTGGCCCCCACTTCTGCCTTTTTGAGGCAGTGTACTCCAGGCTAGCTGGCTCATGAGCATTTCATTTCACTATAGGAGTGTGGGATTACAGAGATGTGTCGCTGTACCCAGCTTTTTTAAAATGTGGGTTCAGGGATCAAACTGATTGTTAAGCTTGCATAGCAAGTGCTTTTCCACTGAGCTGTCTGTCCCTCAGCCCCCATCAAAGTCTATTACAGCCTTTTTTTCACCTTGTTTAGAAAATATACTAGTTTGATTTCAAGCAGCAAATTAACAGTTAAGAGGCCAAATTCTAGAAATACTCTAAGTCAGTAGATATCAGAGAGATGCAAATCAAAGTGACATTATGAGGGAGCATTTTACATTCATCAGAATGGCAAAAATTAGGGAGGCGGAAACGAGTGAGGAGGAGAGCTGGGGAAGCTGTGCAGAGGTGGGCGGGCGGCATGGCAGCAGCACTGAGGGAGGCTCTCAGGTGCCTCAGAGGGCCAGGTAGGGCAGGCACACTTTCGGCTGATTTCTTACCTGGACTGTAGGGATGGTATTAACCTCTTTCATAGAGGTAAAATCAAGCAACATCAATTGCTAAGAAGGTACCTGTGCAAAAGAAGGGCTCTGTGAACACAGCCTTGTAGCTAGAAGCTCGGATAGCCAGGAGCTTTGTTCCTTTGTGATGTCTTTGATCTCTATGGATAAGCTGAGAATGCATGTGAAAACGAGGAGGTCATCTACAGAATGCTGAGAGCATTTAGACTACAGGTTGATGAACTTTGCCCTAAAGAACACACTGTGAATATGTCTGGCTTTGCAGTTGATACTATGAATGTTAAATGTTACAACTTCAGAGGCTAGACAAAAGAGTGAACAAGGCTGTGTTCTGATGAAACTGTCTGTGGGATTGGAGAGACAGCCCAATGGTTAAGAGCACATTGTTTCAGAATGTCTGTTTAACTTTGTAAATATGTGTTGCCTTTGTTCAAGTCCTGGAATATTTGTCTAACTGTGTAATGATGTGTTACATTTGTTTCATTATGTGAAGATGTGTTACTATTTTACCTTGCCTGCCTAAGGCATCTGACTGGTCTAATAAAAAGGTGAACAGCCAATACTGAAGGAGGAGGTATGTATGGGCGGGACTTCCAGGCAGGGGTTGTAAGGAAGAGGAATGTAGGCTCAGGAGAAGGAAGGAAGAAAAAGAGATGCTAAGGGCTAGCAACAGACATGGGGAAGCAGGAAAGGAGGATTTATAGAATAAAAGAATGGTAAAAAAAAATTCTTGAGACAAAATATAAATGAATAGAAATAGGTTAAAATAAGTTAAAAGAGCTAGTGGGGAAAGCCTAAGCGAAGGATGAGCATTCATAATTAATAATAAGTCTCAGTGTGTTTGAGAGTTGGTTTATGGCCCAAAGGAAAATTCAACTAAAGCATTCATATCAGGCAAAATACAACTGCATGTAATGAATCCCTCTGGTCTGTGTGAATATCTATACTCTAGTGCACATGCCCACATAAAATAAATAAAATTTGAAAACTTTCTTTGTGGTGCTGAGAATCAAATGTAGGGCCTCAGACAATGCTAAGCACATGCTGTACCCCTTTGCTGCATCCTCAGTCCCCAGTTTCTAACCTGGTACATAATAATTGCATATATTTATGGGGCACAGTATGACAAGGTGACACATGTATACAATATACAATCATCAAATCAGGTAGCTAACATTTCTATCTCTTAAACATTTGTCATTTCCCTATGTTAAGAAGATATGAACTCCTTTCCCTTAGTTCTTTTCGAAATATGTACTAGGCTGGCCCATGGCAGCACATTCCTTTGAATCTTGCTCTGGGAGCGGGGGACAGAGGTGGGTGGATTTCTGTGAATTCAAGGCCAACCTGGTCTACAGAGTAAGTTCCAGGACAACCAGGACTACACAGAGAAACCCTGTCAGAAAAAAACAAAAAGAATAGAAATAAAAATTCACTATTGCACAAATTCTATTTAGTACTGTAATTAAAAACCCACAGCCATATATTGGGGAAAATCTGGAATATCAGAGAGAGGAAACAAACCACAGCCAATTCTTACCCAGCCACTTCTCAGGCTGAACAGGTTCTGTCTTCACGGGTGCTCAGGCTGACTGGTTGCTCAGACAGAATGCTGAACTTCTCCTGCCTTACATTTCTTCCCCTGCCCAGCTATTTTACTTCCTGGCTCAACTCTCCTAGAGCTAGGATTAAAGGTGTGAGCTACCACTGCTTGGCTCTTAGGCCTTGAACTCACTGATGGATCTCTGTCTCCTGAGTGATGGGATTAAAGGTGTGAGTCATACTCCCTGACCTTCATGGCTTGGCTGTGGGTTATTCTGTTCTGATGTTCCAGACTAATTTTATTAAATATACAATATACACAATGCACTAGGTGTACACCTTTGGTCCCAACACTCATGAGGCAGAAGTAGGAGACTCTCCTTGTGGGATATTTATACACTGTGTGAAAAGGTTTTGCTGTGATTGGTATAATAAAAAGCTGAACAGCTAGGCAGGAGGTATAGGTGGGTCTTCCAGGCAGAGAGAACCTTGGGAAGAAGGGCAGAACAAGTGAGACATAAAGGACAGAGGAAAGGTGACTGAGATACATAATAGAATAGTAAGAACAAGTTAATTAAGTTATAAGAGCTAGTTATAAAAAAGCCTAAACTAAGGACAACCTTTTATAATTAATAATAGATTTCCATGTTGATATTTGGGGCTGGTAGTCCCAACAAGAAAGTAAGTCTGAGGCCAGCCTGGTCTACAGGGCTACTTCCAGAACAGCTAAGGCTACACAAAACACCCCATCTCAATGTGTGTGTGTGTGTGTCTGTGTGTGTGTGTATGTGTGTGTGTCTGTGTGTGTGTGTTAGAGCCAGGCATGGCAGCCCATACCTGTAGTCCCAGCCCTTGGGAGGTGGAGGTAGGAGGTCATCTATATAAGGAACTCAAGGCCAACCCAGGCCACATCAGACCCACTTCTAAAATAATAAGAACAACAAATATATTTGAAAATATTTAGATCAAGTATGGTGGCACACACTTGTAATTCCAGCCTACAGAGACTATGGCAGGAATGTTGCCATGTGTTTGCCATCTGAGCTACCTACATAGTGAGTGCAAGACCAGCCTCAGCTAAGCACAAGGCTTTGTCTCAAAAAAGCAAAGGAAAAATTATTTATTAATAGGAGACTGAAGAAATGGCTCAGTAGTTAAGAGTATTTGCTGTGCAATGTGGGGAAACAATATGGAACCCAGCATCCACATAGTAGACAAGGCATTTCAGAGAATTCCTGTAACTCCCAGCTCTAGGAGTGGCAGAAAGCAAAAACCATGTCTTTCTGGCTGCTAGTCTAAAAAACCTAAGCCCCAGATTCAGTGAGAGAACAGGTAGAGAGTGATGGCAGAGAGTATGTGATATAATCTTCTGGCTTGCATGTACACATATATGCCCCCCATGCACATACACACACCTAGACATACACACATAAATAAGTAAATAAATCTGTTTTTTAAAAGTAGAAGAAAAATCATGCATTAAATATGTACATAAATTTTCCTTGTCATCATTCCCTAAATAACTCAATACAACAACTATTTACATAGCATTTACATTTTATTAGGTATTGTAAAGAATGCAGAGCCGATTTAAAGTATATGAGGTCATTTGCATAGGTTATATGCAAATACTATATAATTTTTATAAAAGGAATTTTAAAGAGGGGTATGGTACATGTGCCTATAATGCCAGCTCCCAGAAGGCTGAGACAGGGGTTCACTGCAAACTGAGGCCAGCCTGGCTTGATTCAAGGTTTTGTTAGTGATTTTTGCATGGATTATTTTTCTTGTAAATAATTTATATTTATTATTTTTTAGAATTATTTCATTTGTTTGTTTTTGAGAAAAGGTTTTTCTGTGTAGCACTGGCTATCCTGAAACTCATTATGTAGAGTAGGCTAGCCTCAAAGTCAGAGATCAGCCTGCATCTGCCTCCCATGTGCTGGGATTAAAGGTGTGTGCCACCACAGACTGGCTCATATATTTTTTTAGATTTATTTTATCTTTATTATATGTATTGTGTAGGTCTATGTGCATAAACCATATGGATGCAGTACCCATGGGGGCCGGAAAGGACATCAAACTCTCCTGGAGCTGGAGTTACAGGTGCCTATGACCCACCCAGCCTTATGTGGGTGCTGAGAATCAAACTCCTGTCCTCTGGAAAAGCAGAAAGTGCTTTTCCTGTGTCACCTCTCTAGCCCCTACAAAAATAACTTTAAAAACCTAAGACTTGGGGCTGGAGAGATGGCTCAGCGGTTAAGAGCACTGTCTGCTCTTCCAGAGGACCTGAGTTCATGGTGGCTCACAACCATCTATGATGAGGTCTGGTGCCCTCTTCTGTAAAACTGTATGCATAATAAATAAATAAATCTTTAAAAAAATAAAAAGAAAAAGAAAGCATATCACAATGAAATGAAGCTTTAAAAAAAAAAATCTGGATACTATTCTACCTTCAAAAAATGCCTGATGGTCTCAGGCTAGCAAGTGAGATCCTGTCTCCAAAAAGAAAGGGGGTGGGGGAAGCCAGGCGGTGGCATATACCTTAATCCGAGCACTCAGGAGGCAGGGGCAGGCAGCTATCTGAGTTCAAATCCAGCCTAGACTGCAGAGTGAGTTCCAAGACAGCCAGGGCTACACAGGGAAACCCTATCTTGAAAATCCAAGAAAAAAGGAGGAGGGGAGGAGGAGGAAGAGGAGGTGGAGGAGGAGGAAGACAAGGTGTCATCAGTGGATTTGAAGCTGAATAACTCCTAAAAGACTTCATAAGTAAACAAACAAAAACATACTTTGAAGTTAGCTTGGAGGCTTTTGGTTTTTTTTTTTTTTAAACTTTATTTATTTATTTGAACTACAGACAGTTGTAAGATGCCATGTGGGTGCTGGGAATCGAACCTGAGTCCTCTGGAAGAGCAGACAGTGCTCTTAACCGCTGAGTCATCTCTCCAGACCCCCGCTGTTGGTTTTCAAAGGCATCTGTTACAGTTGACAGATTGTAAATTGACAATAGGGCAAGATCTATTGTTTCATCTATTTCTCCAGGTCATTCTGTTCCAGGTATCAAATTAAATCATGCTAGGCAATTAGCACTACAAGCAATGCTTTAAGTAAATCACTAAATAAATTAATTAAACATTAACAGTAACTAATAATTGATCTTTTCTACCTTACTCTGCTTTGCTCCCTCAGCTTCCTGAGTAGTTGTGATTATAGCCTGAACCACTAAGCCCACCTCCTAGATGTGGTCACTAAAGTCACATAGGAGAGTTTGCTTATTTGAGAGAGAAGAGAGCAATATGGATGTCTTACTTGCAAGTGGCTTGGGTGGGGCAAGTGGCAGTGGGCACAAGCTGGCTATACACATTCATAAGCAGATAATTACAAAATATTAGCCAGTTATTGCAGTGGTATCTGTGGCCTCCAGAGCCAGCAGAGAGATGATCCTTGGGAAGCAAGAAAGGGGTTTAGTTCCACACAGCTCAGTAGGTGGTTTCCCAACCCAAGCAGTTAATTTTAGGCATGTGTAAGCACAGCACAATTCGGTGAAAACTTTTCTGGTGATAATTAACTCAGTCTCACATGTACAACAAAGCAGACATTAATCTCTGAAAAACAAAGTCAGCTAATACAGATCAGATGGGACCACGTCGAAACTCTCTTAGTACACCTTCCATAGATAGGTTCTATAGTAAACTGAGAAAAAAAAGAAAAACAAACAAACTCCTAAGGGTCTGGGGAGGGTCTGGGTGTGGTCTCACAGACAGTGACAAGGTCACCAGACTAGAAAGCTTGCCCATTCCCAGCCTTCTGGGTAGATAATAGGTCTTGCATTCCTTCACTTGAAGTAACAACCCTGTGAGCTAACATTCCAGATTCTTCTGGTGCTCATCTGTGACCTCTAAGCCCCACTACAAGTTACAAACGAGAAAGCTGTGCTTCTATGATTGTATTATCATTTCAATTGTTCTTTGTGTCTGAGTTTTATGGTTTGGGTTTTTCTGAGACAGGGTTTCTCTCTGTAGTCCTTCCTGGCTGTCCTGGAAATCACTCTGTAGACCAGGCTGGCTCTTGAAATTTAGAAATCCTCCTGTTTCTTTCTCCCTAGTGCGGGGATTAAAGGTCTGTATTACCACTGCCGAGCAACAAAAATAACTTTTAAAAATACATCTGCACACCCAGCAAGTGGTAGTGCATGCCTTTAATCTCAGGAGTAAGGCAGGAGATTTCTATTGAGTTTGAGGTTCTACAAATGCAATTCCAGGACAGCCAGGAATGTTACACAGAAAAATTCTGTCTCTCAAAAGAAAAACTTACTGTTGTTATAAGTATATGTCTGAGTGAGTTTGTGTGAGTGCAGATGTACAGGAAGACCAGAAAAGGGTCTCAGATCCCCAGGAGCTGGAGTTACAGGCAGCTGTGAGAGGCCAGAGTGGGGGCTGGGAACCACTGCAAGACCAGTAGATGATTTTAACAGTGCAGCCATCTCTCCAGCCCTTCTTTTTAAGTGTTTATGAGACAGGGACTCACTATGTAGCCTTGGCTGGCCTGAAACGAGCTACCTTCTGGTCTCCCAACCATACAGAGAAACACACATATAAAATATAAATAAGGGGCTGGAGAGATGGCTCAGCGGTTAAGAGCACCGTCTGCTCTTCCAGAGGACCCGGGTTCGATTCCCAGCACCCACATGGCAGCTAACAACTGTCTGTAGTTCCAGTTCCAGGCAAACACCAAGGCAAATAAATAAATAAAGTTGAAAAAAAAAAAAAAATAAAATATAAATAAAATATTTTTTAAATTTTTAAGTCATAAAATTTGAGCCAGGCATCATGCCTTTAATCTCAGCACTCGGGGAGGCAGAGGCAGGTGAATCTCTGTGAGTTTAAGGTTAGTTTGGTCTCCAAAGTGTGTTCCAGGACAACTAGAGTTGTTATACAGAGAAACCCTGTCTTAAAACAACAAAATAAATAGTCTGCGAAAGGGGACCCTCAGTAGGTTGAGGCAAGAGTGTCCAGGAATTCCAGTCTAGCCTGGGCTATAAAAGGACCAGATGTTAATCTCCATGTTCACAATGGCATCTCCTTACAGGGTTGCTGTGAAGAAGAAATACGTTTATTTATACCAGGAGGCAGAGGCAGGAGGATCACTGCAAGTTCAAGGCCATCCTGTTCTGCAGAACTGTGTAAACCCTGTCACTGTGTAAACTTTTTCGGCTAAGCTTTGAATCTGATACATGTATCCACCAAGAAATTTAAATCCTGCCTAAAGGAGCTACAGCGGGGCAGCTTGGTGGTAGAGCTGGCCTTCAGCCTTTACAAAGTTAATTAAACCAGGGCACACCATCAACTGGAACCCAAAGACTGGAACTTCCAAGTATTTTCCATTGTAGGACTCAAATCCTGGGGCCACCACTTACACTTTGGGTGATTTCATTAAAGATACTTAAGTTTCCTTACCAAGAGAGGATACGTAGTATCAAGAATACCTATCACATAAGACTGCTTGGGTAACATCAACACTTCGGAGGCTGGGGACGAGGAGCCGTGATGGGTTAAAGGACAGAGTGGGCTATACAGTGACTTTGATGCTCCGCCTCTAAAACAGTATTTTGGGGCAAAGACTAGAATCTCTAACTCTGGGGGCTGGAGAGATGGCTCAGCAGTTAAGAGCACCGTCTGCTCTTCCAGAGGACCTGGGTTCGATTCCCAGCACCCACATGGCAGCTAACAACTGTCTGTGGTTCCAGTTCCAGGCAAAACACCAAGGCAAATAAATAAATAAAAAGTGTTTTTTTTTTAAAAAAAAAAAAGAATCTCTAACTCTGAAAACTTCAAGGGACAAGCACAGCCCAAAGTCAAGGGTAGAAGAACATTTGCCTGCTAGTCACAAGATTCTCTTTTTGTTTTTGTTTCCCCTAGAGCCAGAGGGGGCAAAAAGATATCTGACACAATGTAATACTTAGGACGGCTTCCATTTTGTAAAACAAAGTTAGTGTTTCCATGTTTGGAAGTTACCTAGTAAAGGCAGAAGACTATTTAGGACTAGCGTTAGGACCAGGGAGCCAAGGTTCCCAGGGAGAGCCCCGACCCCGCGACCCCCGCGCGTCCCGCCCGCCTCCTGGCTCCGCCCCTTCCCTCGTAGCCCCGCCCCACCCGCTCCAGTCCCGGCCTACGCTAGTCTCGCGCGCTTTCAATGAGCGCGAGCTCCTCAGCTATGGCCGGCGGTTGGTCGGACGAAGCCACCTGCCACGTTACGCGGGGGGATCTAAAGCCTACGTATCCATGAATTATTCAGTGTTCCGCTTCGCAGACAAAGCCACTCTCTTTTATGTATTTTTCCATCATTGTCAGTACGTTCGAGCGACTGCTAGGATCTAAGCCACTTCGAGGAGACAGCGTCCGTGGCCCCGCTAGGTGAGCTCCCCCCCCGACAGAAAGCAGATGGGACAGGCCGAAGGTGGACGGGGGCGGGAGGCGGCCCTAGCGCCATTTTGTGGGCACGAAGCGGTAGCTCGGTAGTGCTCGGCTTCCTTGCTGTGTCAGTTTCCTCGTCGTGCTTCCTTGCAGCGGCCTAGTGGGTGAGTCACTAGCCGGCTGCGGCTTTCGTGATCAGGATGTTGTTTCGGGGGAGCACTAAGGCGGCCTGCGCCTTGGGAAGGGAGTATGCAGCGGGGCCTAGTTGGCCTCGCGCCGCCGCGTCGTTAGGGCCTAGCGCGGGCGGCAGCCGGAGCGGGACGCCGAGTCTGCTGCTCTGTGAAGGCATGGGCGGTAGTTTGTGGCGACCCCTGGACTCCAGCAATGTTTGTTTCTTCGGGTTTGTGCATTTGAGAGCAGTCTTTGCCACCATGGGCCTTGTCTTCATGCGGCCCCACCCCAGACCGAATTGAAGGGGGGGGGAATCAACGTCGTCCTTCGCGCATGGCCTTCTGGGAAGAGGTGGCCTACATCATAGAGCATCTCTCGTTGCCGCCCTCGACCCTCAAGTTTAGTTAGCTATCCCTTTCCAAAAATGAGGAAGGGAGAAGGACTGAATCAATCTTCTGTTGGTCAGTTTCCCTGCTCCACCAGCACCAAATGTTGATTCCTTCCCACTTACAGCACGTGCTAAATAAACCCAATTTAGGTTCTCAGATCGTAGAATAAATTAGTTCAGGGTGGTCATAAAATATTATGATCTGTAATCTTTACTCTCCAGGTTAGAAAACTGTGTTTGCAAGAGAAAAAGTCGAGAGGGAAATAGTTTTGTTTTTTTAACACTTGTTTTTGTCTGGTTTTGTAACCAAACCGGCACGTGGTAACAGAATTTGCAAAATTTAAGATCACATTTGTATTTTAGAAAACTTTCTGGGTTTTTCAAGACCACAAAAAAGGTTTGAGGTGGCAAGAGTCTTTCAGGAAGCGAGCACAATAGGGTTATGTAGTGGCTAACTGTAAAAAGAGAATTGCTCTTATTTTTGTCATCTCTCTATCCTTTAGAAAATTTAGCAAAGATGTCTGAATATATTCGGGTAACAGAAGATGAGAACGATGAGCCCATTGAGATACCATCCGAAGACGATGGGACGGTGTTGTTATCCACTGTTACAGCCCAGTTTCCAGGAGCATGTGGCCTTCGATATCGGAATCCAGTTTCTCAGTGTATGAGAGGTGTCCGACTGGTGGAAGGAATTTTGCATGCCCCAGATGCTGGCTGGGGCAATCTCGTCTATGTTGTCAATTATCCCAAAGGTTTGTTAAAAATCTTGGGTTTTGCCATATTTCTGTCTACAGTTAGACAGTATGCCATTCATTCTCAGCTGTAGGTGAGGATGGGGAGTGGTGCCAGTATAATATCCAGAGCTTTGTATTTGCCAGGGAAGTAGTTTGTTGAGGTCCATTCCTGGAGTTTGGCTTTGCATAGCAAGATGTCTTCTACAACCCCGTTCTTTTAAATTTTGTTTAGAAACTCTAGCAGGTCCCTCAGTCTAAATAAGTGATGATTGCAGGACTTTTTTTTTTTTTTTCTTTAAATGTTAAGTCATTGGAATATTCATTGTCAATTTAATGCCAGATTTAAGCTGTTAAAAGTAAATTCCTTGGGGACTGGAGAGAGGACTCAGTGTTTAAGAGCACTGGATGCGGGGCTGGAGAGATGGCTCAGTGGTTAAGAGCACCATCTGCTCTTCCAGAGGACCCGGGTTCGATTCCCAGCACCCAAATGGCAGCTAACAACTGTCTGTAGTTCCAGTTCCAGGCAAACAACAAGGCAAATAAATAAATAAAGTTTTTTTTTTTTTTTTTTTTTTTTAAAAAGAGCACTGGATGCTCTTCCAGAGTTCCCGAGTTCAATTCCCAGTACCACTTGGCAGCTTACAACTAACTGTAACTGGGGTCAGAGGTGTGTGCCACCTGCCCTGGCTTTCTCATATACCCATACTGTCTTGTGGGTGCTGAAAGTCAAACCCTGATCCATCCTCCAAAAGAGGAGCAGCAAGTGCTTTTAACCTCATTTTTCTCTTTAAATAAACATCAATTGTGGTGGCCCGAATGATACTTTGACTTTAAGGTTCTGCCTCTTCCTATTGCTGTGCTTGTAAATATGAGAAAGCTGTGCCTAGTGGCACACACTTTTGATCCTGGCACCCTAGGACGCTGAGACAAGTGGATCTCTCAGTTTAGAGACAACCAGGGCTACACAGTGACCTTGTCTTAAAATAGAGTATAATTGGTTAGGAATTGGTACATTGTTTTTACTATAACATTGCAACAAAGCGCTTCATATACCTGTAATCCCAGCAGTGGGAGGTGGGAAGGTAAACAGATTGAACTTGAGGCTGGTCTAAGCTGTTTAGCCAGTTCTAGGCCATATCTCAGACAACCAAGGTAAAGAAGCAGTATTGCTGGAAGTTTGGATAAGACAGAAAACACCCAAGATTACATGTAGAAATAAAAGTTGCTAATATTTAAAAGTATGTATATGGGTATTTTTCTGTATGCCATGTGCATCACAAGCACTTGTCTGATCCCCTGGGTTAGTCAGGTATATTTAATACCACAAAATTAAAATGAAGTAGAATTGCTTTTATTTAAATACAGGTTTTGAAAGAACATGTAGTTGGTTTTACAATCTTACATTATTCAAAAACTGAGCCAGATAGCCGATTCAGTAAAGACACTTGCAGAGCAAGCCAGGCAACTTGTCTATCTCTAGAAGCCACTTAGAAGTCAATTGCAGAAGTACTCTTGGCTTTCCCTAGAAATAACAAAACAGACTGTCTTAACAGGACAGGAAATGCCATATTCAGCACTTTCTCAGATGTACACAAATCAGTTTTCAGAAAGATGGTGCAAAACTAGAACTTGGATTTATCGAGTTTGCACCAGAAAAGCACTCCAGCTACTTGTGCTCCATTCTGTCTTTAAGAAGAAAACTTAACCAAAGTTTCAATGTCTTTATTGTTTATAGATCTGATCTTGTTAGTTTGCTTTATTTTGTTGTTTCACTGTAACCCTGACTGGCCTGAAACTAGCTCTGCAGACCAGGGTAGCCTCAAAAGATTTTTTTTTTTTTTTTTTTTTTTTTTTTTTTTTTTTTAAGAGAGCTGCTAAATAAGGTTTCTGCTTCCTTGTTTAGATAACAAAAGGAAAATGGATGAAACTGATGCTTCTTCAGCAGTGAAAGTGAAAAGGGCAGTCCAGAAAACATCTGATCTCATAGTGTTAGGTCTCCCCTGGAAAACAACAGAACAAGACCTTAAAGACTATTTCAGCACTTTTGGAGAGGTTCTTATGGTTCAGGTAAACTTGATTCTGGCTAACAGCTTTCTTATTTGTATGGGTCTTAATAGCAAAATTATAGTTGTAAAATACCACAAATAATTTTTTTGTTGGGGGTCACCTTAAAATGTGGAACTGTATTAAAGGGAAGTGAGTCATTTTCTATTCTGAATCATCTCGTTCCTTAAAATTGATTTTGCCTTGAACAAATTTCATTAACTTTATTAAGTTGAAGCCATTCAGATTTTTATGTGAACCTGATTTGGTGTATATGCATTGGAATAAATATCAGTTTTTTTCTTAGGTGAAGAAAGATCTTAAAACTGGTCACTCAAAAGGGTTTGGCTTTGTTCGATTTACGGAATATGACACCCAAGTGAAAGTAATGTCACAGCGACATATGATAGATGGGCGATGGTGTGACTGTAAACTTCCAAATTCTAAGGTATTTTGCTCTTTGTATTCCTTGTGCTTAGGGAATTTTTTCTTAGAACACCTTAAAATGTTATATGCATTTGGAAACATTGATGACAGAAAGTTTTAGTTTTTCAAAGCAGGTTTCTCTGTAGGCTTGTCCTGGAACTCTCCTAGACCAGGTTGACCTCGAACTCTGATGTTCACCTGATAAGAGCTAGAGTTAAAGGTGTGGGCCACAACCACCCAGCTTAATGTTGGTTTTAATGTGCTGGGAAACCTAGTGTCCAGTGATTGATTGAGCAACTTTTGACCACTGAGCTACATCCCCAGCCCTAAGCAAACAAGACTTACTAATTTGTAACATTGGGGGGGGGGGGCAAAGCATACTTTCATAATTTAAAAAACAATTTGGACTGGGTAGATAGGTCAGTCCATCAAGTGTTTGCATCAAGCATGAAGACCTATTTTGATCTGTTCTTGTAGCAGGTTCTTTGCATAGCCCTAGCTGTCCTGGAACTTACTATGTAGACCAGGCTGACAGTGAACTCAGATCCCCTTGTCTGCCTCCCAAGTACTGGGTTTTTGTTTACCTGAGACAAGGTTTCTCTGTGTATCCCTGGCTGTCACTCTAGATCAACCAGTCTGGCCTCAAATTTAGATCAACTTACCCTGCTTCTCAGTGCTGGGATTAAATTAAAGGCTGGTTAAACATTTTAATTCTTTTTTTAAAAAAATATTTATTTTATGTGAATTGGTATTTTGCCTGCATGTGTTACTGTGTAAGGGTGTCAGATCTTGGAATTACAGACAGTTGTCAGCTGTCATGAGGATGCCAGGAATTGAACTCTAGTCTTCAGGAAGAAGTTAGTGCTCCTAACCGCTAAGCCATCTCCAGCCCACCATTCTGATTCTTAAGGAGCTGAGTGTTATATGCTTGTAATTCTACCCCTGGAGAGGTGGGAGGCAGGTGATTCCATGGAGCTTGCTGGCTGCCTACCAATCTAGCCAGACAAGTTCAGTGAGAGCTCCAGCATCAACTTCTATCCCAAATATGCTCATAATGGTCTTGTGCATGAAAGAAATTGAAAGTGGGCATGGTGTTGCATTCCTGTAATTCTAGCACATGGGAGGTAGTATCAGAAGGATCTAGAGTTCCAGGTTCTCAAATATCAAGCTTAAGAACATCATGGAGTATGTGAGAGACTCTTAAAATTCCAAGGGAGTAAGGCTGAGAAGTTACTCATTCTTGGAGAGGGATTGGCTCAGTTTTCCCCACCCACATGGCAGCACACAACTAAACTCTTGATTTTGGTTCACAGAGACACGTGAAGGTGAGAAAGAGGCCACGAGTCTTGCTGGCACAGGCTAGCCCATGGGTACATAGTCTTGTCTAAGAAAAAAAGGCAAAACACCTAGGGAAGGAGAGGACTTAAAATATGCCTTTTGCTATCTCTTTCTTTCCAGCAAAGCCCAGATGAACCTTTGAGAAGCAGAAAGGTGTTTGTTGGGCGTTGTACAGAGGACATGACTGCTGAAGAGCTTCAACAGTTCTTCTGTCAGTATGGAGAAGTGGTAGATGTCTTCATTCCCAAACCATTCAGAGCTTTTGCCTTTGTTACCTTTGCAGATGATAAGGTATTTTTTTCTTCTTAATTTGTTCCAGGGCTGGGAATATATCTTGTTCAGGACTACTGTATGTGCCCAGCATTGTACACCATGTGCTGAATTCAGTGTCCAGCACTAAAAATGATAAAAGTGATTTGTTCAAGCCAATGGGGTAGAGTGTGTGGGGGGGTTCGATAGCTGTAAGTTGTCCTTCAGATGTTTTTCATTATGTGGCCTTTGGGGCTGTTACATCTATATCTTTTAGTTATAAATGTTTATCTTAACATTACCAAAATGAAATTAGCATTGTTTATTTTTCCTCCTGCTTGGATAGGTTAAGATTTGAGTTTATTGCTATGTTGTTGTGTGAGTTGGTGGTTTAATCATCATTTACATCCCTTGTTTCTTATAGGTTGCCCAGTCTCTTTGTGGAGAGGATTTGATCATTAAAGGAATCAGCGTGCATATATCCAATGCTGAACCTAAGCATAATAGCAATAGACAGTTAGAAAGAAGTGGAAGATTTGGTGGTAATCCAGGTGGCTTTGGGAATCAGGGTGGGTTTGGTAACAGCAGAGGGGGTGGAGCTGGCTTGGGGAATAACCAGGGTGGTAATATGGGTGGAGGAATGAACTTTGGAGCTTTTAGCATTAATCCAGCTATGATGGCTGCAGCCCAGGCAGCATTGCAGAGCAGTTGGGGTATGATGGGCATGTTGGCCAGCCAGCAGAACCAGTCAGGTCCATCTGGTAATAACCAAAGTCAGGGTAGCATGCAGAGAGAGCCAAATCAGGCTTTTGGTTCTGGAAATAATTCCTACAGTGGTTCTAATTCTGGTGCCCCTCTTGGTTGGGGGTCAGCATCAAATGCGGGGTCAGGCAGTGGGTTTAATGGTGGCTTTGGCTCAAGCATGGATTCTAAATCCTCTGGCTGGGGAATGTAGATGGTGGGGGTTGCTGGTAGGTTGGTTGGCTGATAGGTAGTTAGGTATAGAATGGTGGGATACAAATTTTTCTAAGCTCATGGTAAGTATATTGTAAAATACATATGTACTAAAAATTTTCAGATTGGTTTGTTCAGTGTGGAGTATATTCAGCAGTATTTTTGACATTTTTCTTTAGAAAAAGAGGAAAAGCTAAATGAATTTTATAAGTTTTGTTATATAAAGGGTTAAAATACTGAGTGGGTGAAAGAACTGCTGTTTGCCTAATTGGTAAACCAACACTACAATTGATCTCAGAAGGTTTCTCTGTAATATTCTATCATTGGACTTGTTAAATGGATTCTTTGCATGTTCAGAATAGAAACCATTGGTTAGAACTACATCCTTTTCTCATTTTAATTTGAATCCCACCCTATGAATTTTTTCCTTAGGAAAATCTCCATTTGGGAGATCATGATGTCATGGTGTTTGGTTCTTTTGGTTTTGTTTTTAACACTTGTCTTCCTTCATATACGAAAGTACAATATGAAGCCTTCATTTAATCTCTGCAGTTCATCTCATTTCAAATGTTTATGGAAGAAGCACTTCATTGAAAGTAGTGCTGTAAATATTCTGCCATAGGAATACTTCTGTCTACATGCTTTCTCTCATCCAAGAATTCGTCATCACGCTGCACAGGCTGCGTCTTTGACGGTGGGTGTTCCATTTTTATCCGCTACTCTTTATTTCATGGAGTATCAACGCTATGAACGCAAGGCTGTGATTTGGAACCAGAAGGCTGTTTGAACTTTTGAAACCTTGTGTGGGATTGATGGTGGTGCCGAGGCATGAAAGGCTAGTATGAGCGAGGAAAAGAGAGAGCGCGTGCAGAGACTTGGTGGTGCAAAATGGATATTTTTTAACTTGGAGAGATGTGTCACTCAATCCTGTGGCTTTGGTGAGAGAGTGTGCAGAGAGCAATGATAGCAAATAACGTACGAATGTTTTTGCATCAAAGGACATCCACATCTGTTGGAAGACTTTGAGTTTTGTTCTTAGAAAACCCACTTTAGTTGAATGTGTTAAGTGAAATACTTGTACTTCCCTCCCCCTCTGTCAACTGCTGTGAATGCTGTATGGTGTGTGTTCTCCTCTGTTACTGATCTGGAAGTGTGGGAACGTGAACTGAAGCTGATGGGCTGCGAACATGGACTGAGCTTGTGGTGTGCTTTGCAGGAGAACTTGGAAGCAGAGTTCACCAGTGAGCTCAGGTGTCTCAAAGAAGGGTGGAAGTTCTCATGTCTGTTAGCTACTCATAAGAATGCTGTTTGCTGCAGTTCTGTGTCCTGTGCTTGGATGCTTTTTTATAAGATTTGTCATTGTTGGAAATTCTTAAATAAAACTGATTTAAATAATATGTGTCTTTGTTTTGCAGCCCTGAATGCAAAGAATTCATAGCAGTTAATTCCCCTTTTTGACCCTTTTGAGATGGAACTTTCATAAAGTTTCTTGGCAGTAGTTTATTTTGCTTCAAATAAACTTATTTGAAAAGTTGTCTCAAGTCAAATGGATTCATCACCTGTCATGCATTGACACCTGATACCCAGACTTAATTGCTATTTGTTCTTGCATTATCCAGAGTGAAAGTTTTTCTATGGGTTGTTTTGTTTTTAATCTAGTTTTTCATAAGTCTGGGTGACAACATGGTAAGCAGTTACCCTCCAGCTTGTCCTGAGTGCCTCTGTGCATTTATTTGAGTGATTTTTCTATTGACATGGCTGTATAAATCTCCATTGGGAAATGATGCCTTCTAAAAATACCATTTGGGAGAGGGGGCAAAACAGTTGATTTCAAATGCTTTGTAGCAGAGCATATATATCAGTGGAAAAGAAGAGATGATAAGCATCTTGTGTTGGGGATTTGAAAAGTGGAGTTAATTGCAATAGGGATGAAGTAGAAGAAACCATGTGCCTAAAATCCATTAAGAAGCCTGATAGCTTTAAGAACTAGTAGGGTGGGTTGTCTATCTGGCAGTCTTTAAGTGAGGTGGGCTCTTAACCTCTGGGGTATGTTGGGCATATAGTGACAAAAGTGCTCACAAAATCAGGTTAGACTTTCACAATGTATTAAGAATGTAAAAGCAATAATACCTTGATTGATGTACTTTTCCTGTAATTATTGAGAACTGGGGAGCTCTTTTTCTAACTGGAAAGACCTGGCCATTTTTGTTGGCAGTTTCCCTAATGCCCTTACCTAAATAGATTATGATAAATAGGTTTGTCGTTTTTTGCAAGTTGCGTGTTTTAAATTTTTATATCCTTTAGAGACTTGTTATGAACACAGTGTTTCATTATTCAGTATCCTCTGTAAAGGGATCTTGAGTTATTGTAAATTTTTTTCTCTGCATCTAAAGTCTGCATGATTTCCAAACCCTGTACATCTGAATTTTGCATTTTAGCACTTGCACTATTACTCAGCAGCAGTAACATGGTAACATTAAAATGCTTTTCGGGGACCTCCAAAGACTAAACTGGCAAGCCGTCCAGGAGTCCTGGGGTAAGTTACTTGTCGATGGCATGGTTTTGATCCCTTGTTTGCACTTGTTACTGGTCATAGAAGGCTTTCAATGTTCAGTAGCCTTTTAACATGTTTATGGTATGAAGTAGCTGTAGATAGTAATGAAGTTTTAGAAATAAACTACTTGGCAAAGATTTGGTTTTGAAAAGTCTATTTGGTCATAAAAATGCGTTCATTCTTAGAAAAACAACCTATTTCAGTTGAATAAAAAGTTTTCTTGCCACCAACAGTTTAGTGTCTGGAGTCTTACTGGAAAAAAAACATTTCTGTTTCATGACAAATGCTAAAAAGTCAGTGACTTCTGTGGGAAGGTGTAGTACAGCATCTTCATTCTTTAAAAAGTCCTCCAGCAGGGTGTGGTGGCACATGTCTTTAAATCCCAGAAGTTGAGGCATACTCATCTGAGTTGCGGGCCAGCTGCTGCTCCTTGAGACCCTGTCTCATAAACTAGCCAAGTACAGACATTAAGGTAGCATTTTAGGGAAAAAAAACTTACTTTATGGTGAATTACTGTTTCTATTACATGAGAATGAGTCTACTGTGTACAGTTGTTTTCTAATGTGCCATGTGATCTATTTGACTTGCCTGTGCCTAAGTAATTCATGCTCCCATAAGAAAAATGGCCCGGGGCTGGAGAGATGGCTCAGCGGTTAAGAGCACCGTCTGCTCTTCCAGAGGACCCGGGTTCGATTCCCAGCACCCACATGGCAGCTAACAACTGTCTATAGTTCCAGTTCCAGGCAAAACACCAAGGCAAATAAATAAATAAATAAAGTTTAAAAAAAAAAGAAAAATGGCCCAAGAATAAATAGTGACACACCCAGCACTTGGGAGATGGAGGCAGAATGGAAAATTTGAGGTGTGTGTGAGGCTTACCTAGTGTGGTGGTACATGTTTATAATCCCAAATCTAGCATTTGGCTAGAAGCAAAAGAAAGGTTATGCAAAATAAGACTTAAGGCTTTTTAAATGAATTGCTAAATCACCTTATGAGGGGTAAAATACTATTCCGTGTTACTTTTTTTTAATCCTGATAATCTGAATGTGAAATAAGGTAGAATATGCCTATAATCCCAGTGTCTGGAAAATGACCAAGAAACATTGCTTTTATTTATTTGCCTTGGTGTTTGCCTGGAATTGGGAACTGAAACTACAGATAGTTGTGAGCTGCCTTGTGGGTGCTGGGAATTGAACCTCGGTCCTCTGGAAGAGCAGTCAGTGCTCTTAACCACTGAGCCATCTCTCCAGCCCCTGGAATTGATTAAAGAAAAAAAAAAAGATTTATTATTTATTATGTATATAGTAGACAGAAAAGGGTACCAGATGTCATCATAGATGGTTGTGAGCTACCATGTGGTTGCTGGGAACTGAACTCCGGACCTCTGGAAGAACAGTCAGTGCTCTTAACCTCTGAGCCATCTCTCCAGCCCTCCGGGATTGATTTTTAAGTAGGAAAATCACATACCTGCTTTCAGTTACCTTTGAAAGAGTACTAAAGTACTACTACTAAATCTGTAAGGGCACTTTCAGTAAGACCAAGTCTTTTTTTTTAATATTTATTATTATGAACACAGCATTGTGTTGAACACATCTTGAGTTGACTTTGGTTTGATATGGGTCACTGATACTTGGATTTTGTTACTGCCAATAACTTCTAGGTACTTGTAAAAATAAAGAATAGTTTATTGATTGGAGGCATGCAAGCTAAAAATTACTCATTATGTTCTTGATCCAGGGAATGTAGTTTATGACTTTTGTGTAGACCCCATACTGTTCTGCCTCCCCACAATTAATGGAACCCCAGGAAACTATCCCTCCCACAAACCATTGCTGTGTTTCATTGTCTAGAAATACTAATGCCCCTCCACTGTCGCCTCTGCAGCTGTCCTTGCCACCAATTTCTAAGCCAGCACAGAGCATGTTAGCAGTTACTCTTCCTCCTGGGTAGCGCTGCTTTTCATACGCAGAAGTACATTTTTGATGGTCCACAATTGGTATGTCCACAAACATTAGGTTTCTAGCAAGAAACCCCCTCTGGGTTAATCCCCAACCAGCCACAGTTCCAATGTTATCTGTCCTCATTAAGGATGCAGTTTCTTTTCTTGGCAGGCAAACTGGTGTGATGCTTCTATTGATTGTGACTTTATTCTTGAGTTTAATCAGTGCTATATCATTGTCAAAACCAGCACTCTGATTGTAACCTTCATGTATAAAGATAGCTTCAGACCAGGCTTGGGTGTAATTTGGTGAGTGCCTTTTCAGGATACCCATGCGAATGTCCAGGGAGGTCTCTGTTGTTATTCCATACACAGCATGAGCAGCTGTTAGAACCCAGTTGTCATGTAATAGAGCACCTGCTGCTATAGTTTCACCCTGTAATAAGACTTGCCAAGGAAAGTCACCAGGCTTTGCAAGCTGTCCTCCAAATATTCGGCCTTCTGTAGTGAGTGTGGACAGCCCACAAACTGAGGAAAGAGCAAAACCAAGTTGATTAGTGTCAACCCACAGTTCTATCCCATAAATTGATAGATGGGCATCCTCTCTGTTTAGGCAAGATCAGTAAAGTTTAACTGATTCTTATATTTTGCTAAAAAGAAGTATGTTGAGGGAAGCTGAGGCTGGTACTGACAAGAATTCTGAGCACAAAAACATGAACACTTTATAGAGGCAAAGGTCAGCACTGCATTGCTTGTTTTACCACTGAGTTCACTAGAAATTCTGAGAAGGCAGGAATTAAGGTTTGATTTACAAAATTACTGTTGCCTTTTAATGTAAAAATCTAAAAATTATAGTGTTGCTGTGATGGCCAAGATGCTTTTGGTTCTGAAATTTGTATTTTGGTCTGGTTGAGTCATCCAAGCATAAAGTTTACAGTGTTTGTATTGCAAACAAGTTCCTCAGGAATGCAACATTCTTATGTTTTTTATTGTGGTCTTACACTTTGATTAAAACTTAGAAGCAGCATGTCAGCCAAATACAGGGTTAGAAAATTAGTTTAAGCCAGCTAACCATGAGGGTTTTGAGTATTTATTACCTTTAAAATTTTTTAGCGCATTCTCAACTATTATTGTTGCAGCCAGTTCTAGTTTAAAAAAATTAAATACTATAAAAAGGCAAATTGCATTAATGTTTAAAAACCTAGATGTTGAAAACAATTGCTTAGGGAAATAATGAAGTTATTAGCTTTGGGTTTTAATAGCACTTAACAGAAGAAAAGTAATTCAACAAGAATTTGTGTTTTTAAATGTATAAATGGTTTAAGATCATTTAAGAAATCATTTAATTTCTTTATGCTTGCATAGTCACAAGGTTAAAAATCAAATGAGTGCAGCAAGCACCTGGCAGCCTCCATATGTAAAAGAGTGATAAACACTTGGGAGTTATGTTAGCCTAAGCCAGAAACTGAGCCTTGTCCTCCATCTACTCTGTTGGCTATGAGTCTTCTATAAGTGCGTCCATTACCAGGCTCGCAAACCGGGAGGAATTTTTCTCCTTTGGAGCTCGTCCAGAATCCATCAGCTTCACACACATATTTACCTGCAAATGGTTGGAAAAGCAAAAAATATTTAACTGTGGTTGTCATTTGCTTGAATAACTCCTTGAAAAATGTTGATTCTTGAGCACCCGTGGTGGGGAGAGGCGTGTGAATAACCATTTTACATGATTTCATAAATAGGTGTCTGCATTACCATGTTTGCTTGCAAAGTGGAAACCTTTTAGATATGTAACTTGAATATGTATCAAGATCTCAAGTGCTTAATGATAAGGTTTTGACTTGTTAAATTAAACCATTTGGAATATATTGTGTGTTTGTAGTCATTTACTAGATAAGATCTGTTTTCAGATTCTTGCAAATTGACATTAAAGTCACTTTAACTGTAATATTTCATTTAGCACAAGGGAGACAGCTTTTTTAATTCTTTGTCTCCCTTAGCCAAAAAGTCTGGTTCTTGTTTATATTCAACCTTAAGGGCTCAAGTTCCAAATGCCCCCACATCTCTTTGAAAAACATTACACCATCACTGCTGAAAACTCCTTACCATCACTTCTCATTATATAGAAGGTCTCTTCACATCTGTACTGAATGACAGCTTTGTAGGTGGTCACTTCAGGGCCTGTGATGTATTCCATATGGCCGTTGGGTAGGTCATCAGGAGGGCCACAGTCAACAACTAGGAACAGGAGGGAAGAACCTTTGTGCCTTGGAGCTGCATTCTGTGGGCTGGAGATTGTGGCTTGGTGGCATAAGTGAGGCCCCACTATGCTCTTCAGGACCACTAAGTCTGGAGTACCAGATGCTTTGTGCTGGCCCCATTTTCCTCTACAGGGTACATGGCACTAATACCACTTCTGTAAGTAGCAAGAATAGCTTCAGCTTGATAGCTCTTCACTAAAGGGAAATGATCTACAGGAGGACGGAAGTGGGGGAAAAGCCAATGTTCCTGTGTGATACAAACCTGTGAACTAAGGGACTTGTTTCTATGGTCCAGTTCACAATTTGAGCTTTGTAGAAACCCTGAGGGATGTTGATTGTTTTCAAGGCTTTTTTGTAGTTTGAGACTGTCTCTACATAGCCCTGGCCATCCTAGAACTTGCTGAGCCTCTGAAAGTACTAGTACCCACCACTACCTGGCTCAAATTTTTAATCTGTGTTTTGTCTGCATATGGGTGAGAGTGTAAAGGAAAACCTAGAACTAGAGTTATAGGCAGGTGTGAGCTGCTATGTGGGTACTGAGAATTGAACCAAAGTCCTCAGGAAGAGCAGTCAGTGCTGTCAGCCATAACAGTATTTCTGCTGTGGCTGTTCTGCCATGCCACAGGTGAAATGGCATCTTATGTATCTACATCTGCACAGCAAGTAGTAGCAGGATCAGACCCAGACCACTGATTGCCCATACATGTCAACTCAATATTTCAGACTGAACTGTAAAAAGTATTTAGATTCTCAGAGCTTGCTTTACAGAAGTACTTACTGTATTGTCATAATCTATATGCACAGTCATGGGTATATACTAGCTCAGAATAGGAAGAAGGGTCTCCTGAGTGCCAGGCAAGTGAGTCCCTGCCACTGAGCTACTTTCCATTGCTTGATTTTAGAAGTTTCTGTTGTGAAATGTGTGTAGTCTGTGGTTGAGAGTACTAGGAGTATGTGATTCTTCAGAAAGTTTTTAGTTTTCAAAGTGCAAATGTATGCCATTTCCTTGTATTTATGTGGTAGGTGTACATACACACTACAGAATTGTCCCCATCCTGGACTTCTGTGAGCATGTATGCACTGTGCATCTGTGGGGTGATAGAATTAAGAGGCTGATTTTCCTCCCTCCATTTCTTCTGTCTACAAGAACATCATTTTACACGTAAAAACTATTTAAGAGCACTCTGCCTTTCCCCAGTACTTTGGTTCCACTTAGCCCAGAGACTTGAATAGAAGTAAATCTGGCATTTACATCCTAGTACATGATTCACTGGGGATTGGGGGACTAGAGAAGCCACAGAAGTAATAACGGGGACTGGGGAGATTGCTCAGAATAGGAAAGTTCTTTCTGTACAAGCACAGATGGAGGTATCTGAGTTCAGGTCCCTAGCGCACGGGTAAACCAGAAATGGCAATGTGCTTCCTAAGATCCTGGGGTGTTAGCAGAAGGATACCAGGCATTCTCTAGCCCAGTGGTTCTCAATCTGAGTCATGACACAAATATTGGAAAATGTTACAATTCCTAAAAGTGGCAAAATTACAGTTATGACAGCAATGAAAATTTTATGGTCAGGACATAAGATGAGGAACTTTATTAAAGGGTCATCATTGGGAAGGAAGGTTGAGAACCACTGTACTAACTACACATGCCTTCTCTATGTGTAATAGAAATGGTATAGGTGGCAGCAAGGAAACGGGGTTGTCACCATATGACCGTACTGCTGCACTCTGGTATTGGCCGGTCCCAGGATCCATCTTTCTGACATACAGCAGCAAATGATTTTAGAGGCACAGGACCCTGAAAGGGGATTCAGAGAATGAGCTCCCTGTTAACATTAGGGCACTCCCCAGAGCAGTGCTCCCAAGTGAGGACAGCAATTGTGGGAGGCCAGGTCCTTGACCAAGCTTCTTTGTTTCATGTGTAGTACACATTTGCTGCCAACAGTTGTGCTTGTTCGTGTCACCTGTGCTGTGATGGCATTGTATACTTTAATATCTTACCATATACTGATTTCCAGTGCATCCTAGAACCCATCTAGCTCAAAGTTCTTGTCAGGGCTCTCTTGTTTGTTACCTTCCTCTGAGGGTGGGGAGTTTAGTCTCCAGCCCCTTCTACCATTTATTTATTTTTATGAAGTCCTGCTGTCCTGGAACTCTGTAGATAAAGCTGGCTTTTGAACTTCAAGAGGTTCACCTGCTTCTGCCTCCTGAGTGCTAGGATTAAAGGTGTACAAGATCACCTTTAATGCAAAAAAATTTTTTGCATTTGTTTTATGGGTTTGGGTTTTTCCTTGCATGGATATGTATACCACCTGTGACTAAAGAGGTCAGAAGGCAGCCTTGGGGCCCCTGAAACAAGTTAGGAGGTTGTGAGCTATCATGTAGGCCCTGGGAACTGAACTCCAGTTCTCTGTAAGAACAGCAAGTACATTTAGCCACTCTACAGTACCCCCCTTAGGGGGAAAAAAAAAGTGCCAGTGTTTTTGAAAAACTGCAGAGATCAGTTACTAAAGTCAAACAGCTGACTGTGCCTTTAATCCAAGACTAAGACTTGTCCCTTATGTAATATAGACCATTTGAACCAAGTGTGGTACTACACACCTTTAATCCAATGTTTGAATTGAAGTTTGAGGCCAGTCTGGTCTACACAGTTAAGAAAGTACACATAATGGAAGAAGGTACCATTGGCAAAAACTGTAGTGTTTCAAAGGATAGACATTTTTTTCCTAGTTAAATGATAACACAAGATGAATAGAATATTTTACTAGCATCTACAAAGTCCTAGATTTGGTCCAAAGCACCACATAAACTAGGCATGATGTAACATGCATTAATCTCAGCATTGGGAAAGTAGAAGCTATATAGCAAGTTCAAGACCAACCTGCGCTGCATGGGGCTGTTTCAAAACAAAGTGTGGTGATATACTGTATAGTTAATAAAAATAGCTGAAATATCAGGACAGAGCCAAGCCATGAAGGTCAGGGAGTGGTGACTCACACCTTTAATCCTATCACTGGATCTCTTTGAGGTGAGTTCAAAACCTAACAGAACCAGATGGTTGTTGCACATGCCTTTAATCCTAGCTCTAGGAAAGTTGAACCAGGAAGTAAGATATCTGGGCAGAGGAAGAGAAGGAAGAAGTTCAACTTCCTCTACTACTTCCCTTATTGGCTGAGGACAGAGAAATTTCTGACTACAAACAAGTTTGTGCTCTTACAGTCAGGAAAAGTGGCAAAGAGCCTGACCAAGAGGTTTGCACTGTGGGACTCCCCACATTGTCTGTCCACAGACTGGACTCTCCCTAGCTGTCATTCCAGAGTTATTGCTCTTTACCACAGGGATTCAGTGACAATTCTGAAGAACACAAAGAAGATGAGTTAATATTTTACCTATGCCTCTGAAGCAAAGCACTAAGCAGTTTTTAAAATTATATTCCCTCTCCCTTAACAGTGAGCACTATTTATAACTTTGCAGCATGTACTCTTTCCAGGTCTGTCTAATCTTTGTGGGCCCAGGAGCTGTTCCCCAGGAAGGTCATCAGATGACCAGGGAAGCCTTAATTTAACAGGAGCTATGGAGAACTAACTCATGGGGCAAGATGAGCACACTCCTTTCTGTTGTTTCAGCCACTTTCCAGAGAGCTGCTGCAATGTGCAGATGAACAGAAGTTCTTTTAATAACTAGCTCTCTAAAAGATAGGAGTGTGCAGGCTAAGTGATAGAGAACACACTATCTGAGTCTCAGCACCAAAAGTAGAACTATCAGCCAGGTGTGACCTTGTCCACCTATAATCCCAGCACTGGAGAAGCTGAAGCCGGAAGTCAAAGAGCTCATGGCCAGCCTAGGCTACATCTTGAATCATTGTCTCAAAAAATAACTGCTGGGTGTGGTAGTCCCTGCCTTTAATCCCAGTACTAGGAGGCAGAAGCAAGCAGATTTGTGTGACTTGGAGGCCAGCCTGGTCTACAAAGTGAGTTCCAAGACAGCCAGGGATACATAGAGAAACCCTGTCTCAAAAACAAATGAAGGCTGGAGTGATGACTCAGCAGTTAAGAGCACTGGCTGCTCTTGAGAGTACCTGGGTTCAATTCCCAGCACCCACGTGGCAACTCAACTGTAACTCCAGTTCCAGGGGATCTGACACCCTCACATAGACATATATGCAGGCAAAATACCAATGCACTTATAGCATTGAAAATTTTAGGGAGGGGCTGAAGAGATGGCTCAGAGGTTAAGAGCACTGACTGTTCTTCCGGAGGACCTGAGTTCAATTCCCAGCAACCACATGGTGGCTCACTACCATCTATGATGACATCTGGTACCCTCTTCTGTATACTGTATACATAATAAATAAATAAATAAATAAATAAATAAATAAATAAAAAAGAAAATTTTAGGGAAAAAAAGTAAAATTATTTTTAAAAGGCAGAACTGCGGGGCTGGAGAGATGGCTCAGCGGTTAGGAGCACCGTCTGCTCTTCCAGAGGACCCGGGTTTGATTCCCAGCACCCACATGGCAGCTAACAACTGTCTGTAGTTCCAGTTCCAGGCAAACACCAAGGCAAATAAATAAATAAAGTTTAAAAAAAAAAAAAAAAAAAAAAGGCAGAACTGCTTTGGATGACATATGCTAATCGTCCCAACACTTGGGAGGCTAACACAAGGATTTTGAACTTGAGGCCAGTCTGAACTACATAGCCTCAAAACAAAAATGAAAAGCAGGATTCCCCCACCACAACCTCCTAAATATTCTCCACAGCCATTCTTCTTTGCTGCAAACTTACTACTTTGATTTTTTTCTACATAGGCACTTCCCATTTTAATCTCAATTTCAAAGCTATCATATCCATGATAACAGACACTTAGTTTTTTAGTACTCACTTGTAGAAGCTCAAAGCCTGTCTTGCAGAAGACAGAAAAGCTGTCCTTCATGACGTACTTGGCTTGCACTGGTGAAATGTAGCCATTGGGTGGCACTATTGGATCAGGACAGGGTTGTGCTGTGTGGAGGAAAGAAGCTTATTTTTGACATCCTAACAGCCAGGTCTAAATTTAGCAATCTGCATTCTTGGTTAGAAATGTAATAAGAGGCAGAGACAGTCTGCTTCAAGTATTACAGTGGTCTTAACATGTAATACAAAGGCAAAATTAAGCTGAGTCCCTTGCACAAATAAAGACATTTTTTTTTGGTCCATGACTAGGCTAAAGGGCTGGAACAATGGTGCAGCCATTAAGAACACTCTTTCTCTAGAGGACTCCAATTTGAGTCCCACACCAGGTGGTTCACAACCATGTGTAACCTCAGCTCCTAGAGATCTGACCCTTCTGTCCTCCAGGGGCATCTCCACTCCAGTCAGCCACCTGTTTTGTTTTATTTTAGGAAAAAAAAACACTTGGCCTTGTGGCACATGCCTTTAATCCCAGCACTCAGAAGGCAGAGGCTGGTGGATCTCTGAGTTTGAGGCCAGCCTGGTCTACACAGTTAGTTCCAGGACAGCCAGGACTTCACAGAAAAAAAACACTAAAAAATAAAGGAGAACCAGGAGCCAGCCATGGTAGTACACTTCTTTTTTTTTTTTTTTTTTTAAGATTTATTTATTTATCTTGTATACCGTATACAGAAGAGGACACCAGATGTCATCACAGATGGTTGTGAGCCACCATGTGGTTGCTGGGAATTGAACTCAGGACCTCTGGAAGACAGTCTGGTCTCTTAACCTCTGAGCCATCTCTCCGGTAGTACACTTCTTTAACCCCAGCATTCAGGAGGCAAAGGCAAATAGGTCTCTGAATTTGAGGCCAGCCTCAAACTACAAAATGAGTTTCAGGACAATCAGGGCTGTTAAACAGAGAAACCCAGTCTTGAAACCCTCAGCAGACCCACCCCCCAAAAAAAGAAAGAAAAAGAAACCAGACACAGAATAATTGCATTCTTTATGCCAGGAGCATGATATATGTGGTGTGAAGTGACAGTGTATGGTGTGACCTCCCCGGAGACTCACTCAGTGTTTGTTTCAAAGGTTGTGCAGTAAACTGTTGGACACTCTGTCTTCTGCATTTAGTATCCTTGGTGTTGTACATCTTTTTAAAAATTATAAAGCTGAGGATTAATAATGCTAGGCAGGCACTCTATTGCTGACTGAGCTGCATCTCCCCCTTAGTACCTAGCTGTAGGAGTAAAGATGGCTGAGCAGGGAGTAGGTGAGTGGTGAGGGGGTAGACAGAAGGGAGCATGGACCTGGAATCCCAGCACTTGGGCGAGGCACGGAGGTCCAGGTTCAAGGGCAGTTTGTGCTATAAAATAAGTTTGGTGCCATCTGACCTACAGAGTTAGACCCCATCTCACAACACCAGAACTGAGGAGACAGGGAGGTTGTCCAGGTGAAGGATGGAAGGAAGAGGAGAACTTTGCTAGTTCCCCATCATGTGTCACTTGACAGACCACCCCACTCCATCTGGACTGGCTCCCTTCCTTGGCCTGACCAGGAGAGTCCAGGGCTTTAAAGTATATTGATGGATGCTACCTAAGGGACAGAAACTCTGTTTCCTTGTTGCCTGGACCCAAGAACCACTTGCTCACCTGTGCTTGTGTATCGTATCTTCCAGCCTGTGTGGTTCCCGGAATCATCCGTGGTAAATCTGATGGTCACGCTGTTGCTGTTTGTTTCGATCCTGTGGGGCAACGCCTTCCCACAAAATGGGCCGTATTCCCCCTTCTCTGTTTGAATCTGAATAAAGAGACTCTGAACCCCGGACCTGCTGCAGGGGCCTGGCCTACGTTAGCAGGAAGCACACCAACTGGAATTGGCTGGGACAGGCTAGGGACAAAGGTGGGCACCCTATCCTTCATGTTGAAGCCACAGCCTGGCTTAGGATTCCCCCCCACCAGAAAGGGAGGGAAGTCACTGAAGGACAGCATGGGGCAGTGTTGAAGGGTGACTGGGAGGAGGGAAAGAACCTTCACAGGGTAAAGATGCAGGAGCCAGACCTTGAGGGAGTCGTAGGGGCACTGGACATCAGGGTGTGTCTCCACATCAAAGGACTCCACGAAGTCCAGGGTGACCCTGAAGCCCTCTTCAAGGCGAATGCTGTAGATGCAGCTGGAGAGTTTGGGGTATGGCTGTGGGTATTCAGGGCTACTGAGCTCCCCAGACCTCCCAGTGAACACCTGACCTAAACACAGGGCTGTGAGGAGAGAGGAGAGAGAAATATGACTGACTGACTGCTCATGGGGGAACAGCATTTGAGAATGGGGACATACCTGGGACACCTATGTCCTGGTTGGTCAGGACAAACCGCAGAGGCAGGAGAGGACCCAAGGTCCCACCCTAAATGATGCCAAAGGACAGTTAGAAGGAGACTGTTGCCCTCAGGTGTTAGCTGAAGCATAGTAGCATCAGGGACAGTTTGCCAGAGCACAAGCTCCTACCCCAGAGTCCGAGTCACAACTGAAGAAGGGCAGAACAAAGGAAAGATGGCGTGGCCAGAGGGAAGTAGGGCCCTGAAGAGGAGGCAGGCCACCTCCCCAGCGTCCTTAGGAATTCAGGGAGGAACTAAGTGCTTTTCCCTCTGCTCTCAAATCACTCCAGTGCCCAGCTCAGCAGTTCCCAGATGAGTCCACGAGAGGGCGCCCACCACGGCTGACAGGGATCAGCCCAGAGCCCTTGATCCCAAGGAACAGGCTGGAAAGGTTTTTTCCAGGCCTTCCCTGCTGTTAGAAGTGGCCTTGGGGACAGTTGAGGCAAGTTTATGTCACCAGGATTCACTGACTGTCCTACTTTCTCAGGCTGCTAAGCTGCCCTGTAGGTGATAAGGCTTCATCTCTTAGGGAGGTTCTGTACCCTCCCCTCCCCCGCCCCTCTACTCAGGGTCGGGGTGGGGGTGGGTAGAGTGGTCAGGTCACTTGTAGGAAGTGAAGACTTTCCATATTGCCCTCCATCCGGGAAGCTGCTCCTTACTGGTAGATAACTCCTGGATGCAGGGTAACTAGCCTGATCCCTTGTTAGCACCTCCCTTGGTCTCTATTTTGAATCTAACTCCTCTAGGTCAGGAAACAAAAACCTGCATTGCCCTCTAAACGAGAATTGCCTAAAGATGTTCTGAGATGAGCTTGGGGGAACCGGTAGAGGGAGGAGGGTCTCCCTGTGTGAGCTCGGGCTGATCCCTGCCCATTCAGTGCCCCATTGAGAAAATAAAGGGCTTAAAGCAAGTCCTTTGCAAGTGCCTATGTCCTGGAGGGGTGCCCATCCAGGCTATGAGGCAAGAAGGATGAAGGCGAAGGAACTCAGGTCGCTCTACTGCCCTCCAGCTCTCCCTCACTCCCCGCAAGAGACACACAGCCACAATGGAGGTGGAGGCAGGTTTATTATTGTTATGGGTAAGGTGAATGGTTGCTGTAGCTGGCAGCCATTCCAGCCTGACACAGTCACAGCTTGTGGGCATGCACTGACATCTGACTCGTTGGGGTGGGCAGGCTGGAGCCGAGGGAGGTTAGAGGCTCTGCTCTGGAAGAGAGATGGCGGCATCAGAAAGACTGAGGAGAACAGGACCAGGGTGAAGAATCAAGAAACAAGCTAGAGAAGGCCAAAGGCTTCAGGGACTAGGGTCGGGCACAGTGGCTTTGAGCCTGTCTGCACCATCCCCTACCCTGAGGGTCTGTGATATAAGGAAGCTCAAGAAGTCCCAGGCTTAGCGGAGATGCCAAGCCTACCTAGGAACCACCAAGGAGAAGGCAGTCAGCTAGGGAGAAGTCAGGTGTGCTATAGAACCCAGCCTCCCGAGCAGAATAGTTCCTGCCTTGGCAGCTGGAGCATCCCGGTGCAGATGGGGCACCTCCTCACCTGAGCAGGTGTGTTTGTTCTGGTGGAGATAGTAGCCCGCTCTGCAGGAGCAGTAGTAGCCACCCAGGTAGTTGTGGCAATAATGGTCACAAGGGCCTTCTTCCAGGGACACTTGGCACTCATCCACATCTAGAAAAGGAGGGGCCAGGCAAGAAGGAAGAGATGAAAAAGAGCTTAGGCCTTGGTGGCCCGCTTGAGGGGAGGCTTACTCACTGTGAGGCAATTCACAGGCCTTGGGCAGAGATGCAAATAGCATTCTTGATAAACCAGTGAGAGGCTGAGTCCTGCTCAAAGCCACCCAGACAGTGGAGGGAACAGCTACCATCAACCCAGTGGCAAACGGGGTAGATGAGGTTCCATGGATCCCAGGCAGCTGCTTTTGAGCACAGAGAGGTTGAGCAACTTGCCTAAGGTCGCACAGATAGTCCTTCCAGGGACCAGAGTGTGCAGCCAAGTGTGAAGTCACATGATAAGGCCTGTGCAAACTCTGTAAGCTGATTATCAGTGCTCTGCAGTGTCACTATCATTAGCAGTTACCAGGCTCTGTGTCAGTGTATTCACATGGTGGATGACATTAGGCCATGGCAGGACTCACCTTTCCTGCTGGTTTGACCTGAATCCAGAACCCCAGGAGAAGTGGGAGGCAAGAGACCAGAAGACAGGAATGAAGCTAAGACAACAGTCACCCCAGCTGCAGCTGGGCAGCCTGGGCTCACTCCTGCTCACCCTCTGCTGCATAGAATGCCTCAAATCCTGTGAATGGCTTCTCATTGGAGTAGTCTGAGTGGAAGGTGACCTCCAGGTTAGGACCCAGTGAGTAGAAAGTGTCATTGCCAGGCGCCTGCTCAGTATCTGTACTTTCCTGCCCACACAGTGTAGCTAGCACCTTGGTCCCTGAGGTCAACTGTGGTGTCAGAGGGAGAAAAGGTTAGACCGGGCCTGCTATCCCTTCTGGTCAGACTTTGCCATACCCCTTAAGAGGGTCCCAGGCATGCATCCTATCAGGTACCTTGACAAAGTCATATTCGCAGCGGTAAGAGAGTTCCAGGTTGAAGTGGGTGAAGTAGAGGCGCAGGCGGTAGCCAGGGGGTGCAGTCAGGTTCCAGGACCGGTCCTGATTGTTGGCATACTTCCCTGGGAAGCCAGGGGACACCAGGCGTCCGAACACAGGCTCAGGCCACTTGGAGGCCGAAAGTCTAGTCGCAGAGCTCCATAGTAGGCCCAGGAAGATCAGAAGCCTGTGGGCAGGAGAGAGACATGAATGAGGGTCTAGGCCTAATTCCTCCTGCTCTCCCAAAGGCCACTGGTTGCTCACCCACCTCATGATGTACCACCCAGCTCTACAGGCCCAGCTTCACTCACCTTTGATCTGTTTGTCCAGCACCAGGCCCTGCCCCAAGCCTCCCAGACCCAGGGATTCTGGGAATCCACCCATATAGCTCCTGCTCACCTCATTTCCAGGCAGGAAGGTTTGGTGGCTCTGGGAGCCGGAAGCTTGACTTGGCCACAGCCTGGTAGCAATCCTCAACTCCACCCATAGGAAGGTCTGGTGGGCCTAAGTCTCTGTGACAACATGGACTGCCTAGATGCCCCCTCAACTCAGGGAGAGGCAGAAAAAGTGATTTGAGAAAAAACATGAACTCAAGAAGAAACATGGGATGGAAGATGAGATGCAGCTACATCTGGGAACATGAATGGTGGGTGGAGGTGGGTGGAGGGTCTTGTGGTGACTGCTGAGCCTGAAGCAGAGTCAGGAAACTGGGGCTCCTGATCCTGGTGCTGGTCTGGAGGGGCCATTAGTCATTTGAAGACTGGATTTGAACTGTGTAGACCAGGCTGCCTCAAACTTGTAGTAATCCTCCTGCCCCAGCTCCTGTGTGCTGTGGGAAGGGAACTTGCATCCCAGCAAGTACAGAAGTGAGAATTGAGACACATGGGGAGGATTAAACTATGGAGAAAAGGAAAGGATGAAAGAAAGAATGGGCCTTAGATCAGACGGTTGTAGGGCCTAGGGTCTGGTGGTTTTTATTAGTCACAAGGGCAGCACTTCTTTAAATTTAAATTTGTGTGTATGTGTGTGTGTGTGTGTGTGTGTGTGTACATGTACACATGCTCAGCTATGTAGTTCAAGTGCTTTTGGAGGCCAGAAGAGAGCTTTGGATCCCCTGTAGAGTTCAGGCAGCTGAGGGTTTGAGTCCTCTGGAAGAGCAGCAAGTACTCTCAACTGCTGAATCTTCTCTCCAGCCCCAGCAATGGCATTTTAAAGAAAGCTTTTTTTGCACACACCTTTAATCCCAACACTTAGGAGGCAGAGGCAGGCTGATCTCTATGAGTCTGAGGCCAACCTGGTCTACAGAGCAAGTTCCAGGACAGCCAAGGCTACACAGAGAAACCCTGTCTTAAACAATAAATAAAGTAAATAAATGAATAATAAAGGAGAAAGAGAGAAATCTCTTGTGTCAGACTTAAGCAGCTGATCTCAGCTGTCTGTCCTCAATAGGCCAATTAAACAGACACATACTAGTGAAAACCACAGGAAGAAGATTTATCTAGGGTAGCTATACTGGGAAAAATAAAGAGGTCTGGTGAGCTCCCCAACCTCCCTATAGGGTCCTGAGCTGAGGTTTAAGTGGAAAGCAAGAGCTACGCATAGCTAAGAAATACTACTCAAAATGTGGTCCTGCCAATCACTGTCTCAGCTCTCAGGGGTTTGGAAATTGTCAGAACTATGTGAAATGTATTCCTGAGAGACGAGTTTCTCCTCAGACAGGCTCTAGGCCTCAGCCTTTGCCTTCCTCCTCCACAAGATTCCTGGAAGAGTCTAATGTTTTGGTGTTCATTATTTCAATAGTTGAGTCAAAAGAAGGGCACAATACCCCTTCAGGACGGCTCCTCTCCTGCCCAGATGGCTGTGCCCACGGCTTAGGGAAGTCCTCTCCTGTGAACTGCAGTTCCTCAGCCAGTGTATCCTCAGAGACATGCTAGCAGTACCTTGTCCTTGGTGGAGTTTCCTCTGGTGATAAGGAGATGGGGAGACAGGGCCCTGCTCACTTTCTGCATTGTTGACAGGAGCTTCACGCATGAGAGGAAGGAGACTCTCAGTGTTACTGAGGAGGAAAGGGTACAAGAAGCCATTTTCTCTTGTTCTTGGTGCTAGTGGTATGAAGTTGCTGTCACTAAAACCCCTTCCTATTGATAAGACTAAACAAAATCTATGTCTTCTCCTCTTAAGGTTCCAAGGACAAGATTCCACCAAAGTTCATTTTGGGAAACTAATGCGTTTTGGGGCTCATAGGTAAGGGTTACTTACAGGGGCATGGGTGCTCCTTCTGTGTTGCAGAATACTATTTTAAGATGTGTTACATTTGTTTCTGCTGTGGAACACTAGTTTAATGATGCAAAGATGTGTTGCATTCTTTTATGTTGCATTTGTTTAACTCTGTGAAGCTATGTTACTTTTCCTGTCTAAAACACCTGACTGGTCTAATAAAGAGCTGAACAGCCAATAGTAAGGCAGGAGAAAGGATAGGCGGGGCTGGCAGGAAGAGAGAATAAACAGAAGGAGAAATCTGGAAGAGAATGAGGAGAGGAGGATGCCAGCGGCCAGCCACTCAGCCACCCAGCCACCCAGGCACATAGACACACAGACACACAGGACACACAGACACACAGACACACAGGACACATAGACACACAGACACACAGGACACACGGACACACAG